>PJEM01008293.1:0-84451 GCA_004023845.1 Helogale parvula
TCTCCCTTGATCTGTGTCCCTCACTCTCCCCCGCTCTCTTTCCCCCTTCCTCTCCCCATGGTCCCCTGTCAGGTTTCTCCTGTTAGACCTATGAATGCAAACATACGGTATCTATCCTTCTCTGCCTGACTTATTTCACTTAGCATGACACCTTCAAGGTCCATCCACTTTGCTACAAATGGCCATACATGAAAAATGAATGATCCAGTGAAGAAATGGGCAGACGACCTGAATAGACACTTCTCCAAAGAGGACATCCAGATGGCCTACAGGCACATGAAACGATGCTCAGTGTCACTCATCATCAGGGAAATTCAAATCAAAACCACACTGAGATACCACCTCACATTGGTCAGAGTCGCTAAAATAAACAAATCAAAAGTATTTTTATATTTAACTGTGAAATCAAGGAATCCTATAAATCCTATGCAGACATATTCCGGGATATTTCCAGACTTCCCAGATGCCGAAGTCTGGAAATGCTCCTACGCGTGTCCCCACCGTGGGGGGGACCCTCCCGTTCCTGGCCCTCCATCAGAGTCCACAGCCCACTGTCTTCCAGACGCGCACCAAGGTCCCTGCCCACTCCGATCACAGTACGTGAGCCTAAAACACGTTCAGATAAATACTTCTTGGAAAAGTCTGGAAACCCCCATGGGGCTGTCAGATCTCAGGAACCTCTTACAGGTCTGCCGGGTTTCAGCCACCGATGACCCCCAGTTTTGCCTTCTCTGTGCCCCTCCCTGTGGGAAGCCCAGAAAGAAGCTTCCAGGCCCTTCATCACCAGCATGTGCTGTCAGGAGACTGTTCGGATGCATACTCCATACCCGGGAATCTTTTCTGCCCCAGCGGGAGTTGGACACATTTCTTGGAGTCATAAGATAAGGAAAACAGAATCCCACAGAAACGGCAGTTGCTCAGAAGTAAGGGGTTATTGGGTAATTATTTTTTCTAGTAAAATGAGGTTTTCTTCACAACCGATCTCTTTCTCTGCAGGTGCCTGACCATGTATCCCTGTGCTGCCCGGCAGGTAACTGAGAGGTTACTCTGGAAGGGAGCAGGCAGCCAGTGGCCTTGCGTGGGTTGGGAGAGGCAGGGGAGGTCACGCATGGGAAGGCCCACCTGGAGTCCCCACGCTGAAGCCCGTGGCTGTGTGAGTGTCCAGGGCCACGAAGCCAGCCACCTCAAGTGGAGGGCCAACCAAAGGCTGGGCTATGGCTTCTGTGACCCCAGGGATGCCGTCTCCTCCAGTCAAGAGCTTTTCATTTTTTTTTAAAGTTTATTTATCTTGAGAAAGAGAACCAGCAGGGGCAGAGACAGAGGGAGACAGAAGATTCGAACCAGAATCTCTGCTGACAGGAGACAGATGGACATGGGGCTCAAACCCACGAACTGTGAGATCATGACCTGAGCCAAAGTTGGACACTTAACCGAACTGAGCCCCCCAGGCAGCCCCTCTGGTCCAGAGCTGTGACAGGCCACCCTTCTGGGCCCACAGGCCTGGCCCTGCCACATAGGCCTGACCAGGCGCCCTGAGGGTAGGTGGGGAGCTGGGCCCCGGCACCAGGGCCCGGCAGACAACTGGAGCCGCCCGTCAGCATCTCCGTCAGGGCTGGGCGTATGTCCCGAGGGACGTCCCGAGGGGCGGCATGCGCTGGGCTTGTTTCATGGTTTACCAGGAACCTGAGAAAATGGAACAGCTCTGGTGAAACTGTCGGCAAGGGTAGGAGAAAGTGGGGAACAAGTCAGGATTGCGCCGGTGGATGGGAGGCGGCCAGGCCCGGGAGGCGGGGGCAGGGCGCAGGCCTCTATCCCGCATACCCCCCACTGCCTGCCTCACCCCCAGCTTTCTGGGGGTGCCGTCCCTCACCCTGCCCCCGGGGCTCTCACGGAGCCCTCCCCACCTCACCGCACTCCAACAAGGCTGGTGAGCTACCTCATCAGCACACTTACTGCACATAAAAAATGATCACCTTTGTATAAAATCAAATTGTTTCCAGATGACATTGGCCCCATTCTTCTGACCTTTGTTTTGGAAGTTACGTGATAGGTCTCCTTTATATGGAGGGGACACGCGATATCTACTTTGGAAATAGCACCACCGAGAAGCCTCTTTTACGTGAACACATCGGGTGTCCCGTCGACAAAGGCTTGACCCCAGCTCCCTGAGGGGAAAACATGAACTGCCTGGTTTATGGCCTTTGCCAAGTCTCTTGGCTGACACCCCCTCCACGGTGGGTTTCCGTGTGACGTCACCCAACACGCGGTGTGGAAGGATGTGCCCCTGTCTCTGCGCCTGCGCGCAGGCCCATCTCCCCATGCAGACGTGACCGACGTGAAGAACCCCGAGAGCACAGATAATAGTAAAACCCAGCACAGCAATGATAAGGGGTGAGATGTGAGGGTTTCCATTTCGTTTTTAATAGGGCTTATTTCACCGGAACTTTATGTATTTTAATTTTACTTTTTTTAATTTTAATGTTTATTTTTATTTTTGAGACAGAGAGAGGCAGAACAAGAATGGAGGAGGGGGCAAAGAGAGAGGGGGGCACAGAGTCCTAAGCAGCTCCAGGCTCCGAGCTGTCAGCACAGAGCCCGACACGGGGCTTGAACCCACGGACCATGAGATCATGACGCGAGCCGAAGTCGGACACTTAATGGACTGAGCCACCCAGGCCCCTATGTATTTTAATTTTCAATGACCAGCTCTGCAGAATTTTATGGAAAGTAGCAGTCCGCCCTGGGGGGCTGGTGGCCGGTGACTGCAGGGCAGCAGCTGCACCCACGGCACCGTGCCCTTTGCAGTTAATGACAGTGATTCCCAAGAAGCAGGGAGAACGTGTGTGAGAGAAGGAGACTGTTTTCCAGTTCAGTCTGCTGATTCTCGGCCAGAGGGATCCCCTCCCACAACCCCCAGGAGACCACTGTCCAGAGACGTTTCTGTTTGTCTCGAAGTGGGAGGGGGACAGTGATGCTCCTGGAACCTGATGACTGAATCCAAGGACACGGCGACACAGCCTGCGATGCCCAGGCCAGATCTCCGCGACAAACTGGCAAGACCGCCCAGGTGGGGAGTCCTGATTGAGCCCCAAAGCGGTGCTCACTATCCAATGTGTACTCTCGGTTACATATAAATGGATGGTCATCGCTAAAGAATTCAGTGAATGAACAAAATAAGCACAGGATCTCATCATGCACACAGTACTATCTGAAAACAGTCAATATGTAACTTCAATAAATTGGAAAAATTAACTTTTGAGCCCAGGTTTTAAGATGATAATCCCCTCAGCCATTGGTTTGTGAGTTCAAGAAAAAAATGAGTGTGATTCCTGATCTCCGAGCATCCTTTCCACCAGCCCCGCGTCCCGAACACACTTGGTGGAGGAGGAAAGCATCCCTCACATACGGCTGCTCCCTCGGTCATCAGGACGACTTGATTTCAAGAGGTTTTCTGACCACAGCATGGAGCCTAACACTGGTTCCCAACTCCATGCAGGCGGTGTGGAGCTCGCAGGGCTCATTGGTGCCAGGTACAGAGAGAGGACCCGTACCTCACATCCTACCCCTGACTTCAGTGACATCACATCTGAGGCTTGCGAGCAGCCAGGGGGCAAATTTGGGAACCAGAAAATGTTACAGATCCGGGCTCCAAAGAGCCTGCCGTTAAAGATTTACAAGCACCTGCAGGTGAACCTGACAGAAATCGCCCTCACGTTACCTGGATATTTGGATGTAGATCCATAGAATTTCCCGGTGCGCACACACTAACAGGTCTACACGTACAAGGAAACATATTTCTAAAGAGCTTCCACACCTTGCCCTGGAAGAGTCGCTTACTCGAGAATTAAAAAGCTAACAGATCTGTGATAGTCTTGGCTCTTTACCAGGAGCTGCTATTTTTATGACAAAGGTAAGTTCAGAGGAAAAGCATTAAAATCCACTATTAGGGAAACACCATTCTGAATCAGCCACGAGACGAAATGGGTGTCCCTAATGTCTGAGAACAGTTTCGTGATCCACGGCCGCCTCACAGGAGAGACAGGGCTCTGGTTCCCACGCATCACTGCTCCAGACACCGAGCAAAATCTGCAATCCCAGTTTGAATTACGTGTTACTTTAAACAAACATCACGGCCAGAGAGGGAGTCAGAAGCCAACGTGTGTAACGGACACCTCGATACCCAGCAGTAAACTGACCCCGGGGTCCCACGAAGTGCACCCTGGCTCTACTGTTGTGAATAGACACATAACCTGCCCAGCAGAAAGGCTTTTCTCTAGTGCGAAGGCATCCAGGGACACCCACACTCCCAACCTGGCCGTTTAAAATTAAAGACCTAAAACACCGATGGTGGGTGTGAGAGGGGGTGGTGTATCCACTAGGCCGAAACTTCACTGACGATGGCTCACCCCTTCCGTTTCTGACCAAACCAGGCGTGTGGTTGTCATGGAAATGCTGGGCTGGGAAGGCAGGTGACTAGGGCCGTGGGCCAGCCAGGCTGGCATCCAGCCCTCGGAGCCCGCCTCGGCCAGGAGCAGGGGACGCCCAGGTAGGAAGAAAGTCTTTGACTTCTCCTCCCGGACGTGCCTCTCTGCCTAGGATGCGCTTACCTAAAGACAGCTTACTTTCTAGAAATTCCATACAGTCATCTGAAAATCTGAGACTTTAAGGAATTTTCAAGATTTTAGAGAACTAAAATTTTCATAAGAATCTTCTGGTAAAAAGTGTCTGTGGAGGGACAATCCAATACAATCTGTATAGTTACATCCCACGGGAAACATGAAAGTAGGCAGGGGGAGACGGGAAGGTGACCTTTAAATAGAGAATTACCTTTCTCTAGCAATTACAGTCAGAAGTCATTTTTTAAAAGTATTTCCTATCACTTACATCTAGCGCCCTCTGGTGGTCCTGAAAAAGTCTTCTTTCCCACAGTTCCTCTAACCTAGCACTTCATTTAGACTGTTCAGGAACTCTGCAGTAAGAGAATCCAAACAGTTAAGGCGTAGGTCAAACTCCCATCTTTATGAAAGATTAAAAACTATATTCAGACGTTTTTAATAACTGGGGCACCTGGGTGGCTCAGTCGGTTGAGCATCCAGCTTCGGCTCAGGTCATGATCTCGCATTCATGGGTTCCAGCCCCGCATTGGGCTCTGTGCTGACAGCTCAGAGCCTGGAGCCTGCTTCTGATCCTGTGTCTCCCTCTCTCTCTGCCCCTCCCCTGCTCATGCTGTCTCTTTCTCTCTCTCTCAAAAATACATAAAACGTTAAAAAATTTAAAAAACATTTTGAATTACTAGTTGTAATCTTCTCGATTTTCTGAAAATATGCTGGGAAAATCAAACCTAGCCCTTCCTCTAAAATACTGACATTTGATAGGGCAGCTTATTGTTGGAAATGTGCCACGCAGAAATACTGAAGAGACCCCCAGGGACTGGGTTCCGATACAGAGCACCCGGGAACGGGCCACCCCAATCCTGCCTTCCCTCTAACCTAACGGCGTCCCCGCGAAAATGACAAGCGCAGCAGGGAAACCGCACACGGCTAGTGGCTCAGGCTCGGTTTATGCCAGATCCGGCCCGAGGCAGGTCACAAGCCTAATTCCCCTTCCCGCACTCTATTTCAATGTTGCCCCAACGCCTGAAGGGCGTCCACTTTCACGCTGACACAAGTGCTGAGCAAAAACGGGCTGCTTTGGTCGCCTGCTCTTGAGCGCAGGGCACAGAGAGAGACTTCAGTCTAAAAAGCCGGAGGAGGATGAGGACGGTGAAGGCGTGGGGAATGTCCTGATGCGTCAACTGGGAATACCTTTGATCATTCCTTGCTTTCTAACTTTCTTATGACACCTGTGTTTCTCGCTTTCCCCCTGTTGCTCACGGCAGGAACGCTGGCGAGCGCTCCCGTCCTACACGGGAGTCCGAGGTGGGTGCTGGGGGCGCTGGCTCCGGGGGCTCCCTCTAAGGCGAGCCCGTTTGCAGACTCGGGCACTTTCGCGGCGCCTGGAACCCTCCTTCCCCGCCGACTTACCGCCCTCTGCCGTCCCGGCCGGCCACTCCGCGGGCCCGGGGGGTCCCCGGTCGCTCCGGCTCCCCGGCGAGGCCGCTGCGGGTCCCACGGAGCACGCAGGTGCCTGCTGGAGAACAGCGGCGACACCGCGGTGAGACCCGAGGGGCGCGAGGGCGGCCGCGGGCACCCGTCCCCACCACCACCCCCACCCCCGGGCGGCCCCGCGCACCCACCTGCGCCAGCAGCAGCACCCAGAGCGCCGCGCACCCTGGGCCCCGCATGGCCGCGCCGCCCCTCGAGCCCCGCGCCCGCCGCCCGCGCTGCGCCCCCGCGGGGAGGACGCGCCGCTCCGTCTGGGGGGGCTCGGAGGGGCCGGGGGCCGCGGGCTGTCCCCAGCCGGGCGGCCGCAAGTGCGCACCGAGGCCCCGGCGCGCAGAGCTGCCCGCCGGACTCCGCCGCCCGCGCGGGCTTATCACTGCGACTCGGGGCGCGCGGGGCGGGCGGTGGCGCACCAGCCGGCGCCGTGGGGGAGCGGTGGGAGGAGGAGGGCGGGGGAGGCGGAGAGCACGGGCGAGGGGAGGGGAGAGGCGGGGGGACCGACGGGGGAGGGAAGAGGCCGGAGGAAGAGGGCGGCGGGGTGGGGCAGACGGGGGGCAGACGGGAGGCAGGCCGGCGGGCATCCCCCCGCTCCCGGCCGCCTTTCGGCGCCTCGCCCACCTTCCCGGGGGCGCGCGGTGGAGAGGTGCTCGGAGGCTCCGAGTGGTGAGCAGCTTGGGTCACACTTTCCAGGCGCCCTCGGTACCCGCGGTCCCGCTGCGCCCGCCGCGCACTCCCTCCTGCGCCCCCAGGCCAGACCTGAGCCCCCTCGGGCGCCCACACCTGCCGAGCGAGGCCGGACCCCGCAGCGTCGGCCCTGGCGCAGCCGGTGGGAGATCAAGTGCAAGGCAGCGGCGCGCGGAGCTTCGGAGCGCCGTGCGCATCTGGGTGTACACTGCGGGCGCCGCGCTCGGCCGCGGAAGTGACGGGAGGCGAGGGGGTCGAGGAAGCAACTTCCATCCCCTGGTCCTTTCCCGGAGGATGTAGGGGCGTCCCTGGCCCCGGGGCCACCCGCCCTTCCCTGGCCTTGCCACACGTGCCTGGGTCGCCGTGGCTGCCCGCGTGTAGCCAATCCATCGGGAGGCCCTGCTGTTGCTACTGGTGTGGGCCCAGGAGGGGGGCGGGGCTGCCGGAGGCCCAGGCAGCAGCAGGTGCCCCACCGACCCCGGCCTGGCAGCGAGCCCAGTCGGCCTTCTCCCAAGGCTTGTGTGCGACCGCGTGTGTGCCCTTGAACGCGGCGCCCCTGCGCATCCGTGCCCACTCGTGTGCGCATGTGGATGCGCGTGTGTGCGTCCGTGCAGACGTGCGCCGGCGCGTGTTCTCACTCCCGGGGGCCTGGGACCGCTCTGTTCCGCTGACGGCGCCTCTCCGTGGCCGCTTAAGTCCTGCAGGTGCTGGACGGCAGGGCCCCGAGTCCTGTGGGGCCAGTGACCCTTGCGTTCATTTTATCCCACATTTGCCTCTTTTGCACATTTTGGAGAGGAAGATGGGGAGGAAAAGGTGACCGTGCTCTCCGGCTTCCTTTGCCTGGCTAACTTTGAGCCCGCCGCTGTGTCTTACCTCCTTCGGTCCCGAAGGGTCAGACATCCTGCGCTGGGACAGCAGAGCCCCTGGCTGTTTGGTGGCTGGCTCTCTCTCTCTCTCTCTCTCTCTCTCTCTCTCTCTCTGTCTCTTTCATATTAATCTACATGCAAACACTCTTCAAAATGAACACAGTTTTCCAGAATGGCCTGTACTGGGAGTGGTTTTCAAGACACCTGCCACAGCCCGCCCCGCTCCTTCCTCCAGCTCAGGACTCGCGTCTGTCTCAGCGCCCTGGGCAGCGGGCCCAGGAGACCTGGGCGTGGGGCTGCTTGGGCAGCACGTCGGGGTCAGTAAAAGTCGTGCAGGAGGCTCGGGCTCCTTCCCTGCTTGATAAATACGCATCTCTAATTATTTCTAATTATGCTGAAGGTACCTGCAGGGGAATCAGATTTTCCGAGTCGAGCTAAGATCACGTGAAGACAAACAGGGGCTCTCTTTTTATGTTGAAACAGATGGAATGAGAGAAAAGAGGCTGGTCTAAAAGGATTCCGTTTTAGGAGGGTTTTTTTTTCCTTATTGAGTAATCCCAAAAGAGTCTCTTTCCATAGTGAAGAAACAATATCGTTGACAATGATGAGTCTTCTCCAGTTCTTTCAGCGTCTCTCTGAATTCGGCTCATCCCAGGCCAGGAATATTTGGCATGACACAGAAAGCAAACCCGGCCCGGTGCAGGTGGGGAGCCCAGAGGCGGAGCCTGCTGAACCGGGTGTAAGACCGGAACCGGTGGAGGGAAGAGAGCCCGGCATTTCCAGTAACACACAGAGTTGGTCTTTCAGTTTTGGGGGCACTAAGCGCCTAAAACCCTTGGAATTTCCCAAGAAAATAGAGCCCTAACCGTGTCTTTTGTGATGCTAATAAGGTTACTTTGCATCAATGTAGGGGGCTGGTTGCCGGGAGCACCAACCTTGTGATTAGAAGGTTGGAACTTCCAGGCCCTCCCAGAGGTCCCCTCTCTCCCTGCGGAGGGGACAGGAGCTGGGGGTTTAGTGTGAGGCTTAGGATTTAATCAGTCGTGCCCAGGTAATGAAACCGCCAGAAAACCCGCAGGGGGTGGGGGGGCTAGAGAGCTTCAGGCTGGGGCCTGGTGAGACGCAGAGAGAATGTGGTACCGCGGAGAGGGCTGACGCTGGGTGCCTTTTCCCCAGACCTCACCTCCTCACCTCCTCATGTGCCTGTTTCTCCGCTACATCCTGATCATAAACTGGCGACCTGGTAAGTGAAACGTTTTTCTGAGTTCTGTGAGCCACTCTAGCAAATTAACTGAACGTAGGGGGTGGGTTCCTCTGTTGTATCACCATGGGGTCAGAAGCTCAGGTGACCAGCAGGTTCCCAACGGGGAGCTCACTGCTCCCGGCCTGAGCTTGGGCCAGCTGGGTCTGGTCCTACAGCGCTTTTCTAAAAGATGGTTTATCGGCCTACGACCAGAAAGAGTACCTCTAAAAAAATAGCATAGTAAGAAACCAGAAAGGGACATTCTTGATGTAAGAAGCTTGAAATTTCCAAAGTGAGAGATTAGGATGGGCCTGTGTCTTGTGGATTATCTGAAGTTTAGAGCTCGCCCTGGAGTCTGACGCAGCAAAAGTTAGGAAATCAGGAGACGCTGGAAGAGCCACTTTTCCAGAATGGTTGGCCAGGCCTAACGCAGCCCCTGCGTTTTCTCCAGAGACCCAAGCAAGTCCCAGCTGGCCCCGAAGGTGGCGTGCTAGGGCGGACACGGTGCCACACCCTTGGTCGGTGGGCCCAGGGGTCCTTCGCGGCCTTCCGTATCCGATTCCAGCATGGATTCTGTCACTGGCCACACTCCAGAATCTGGTCTCCTCTCTCACGTTGAGGCTTTACTCTTAGAAAAAAACAGAAGGGAAATTGGTGAACCAATGAGACAAGCAAGGTGAGATTCCTAAACTCAAAACACGGCATTTTTGAATTCCTTTCCCTTTATTATTAAACACATAGAAATTTACCTCAGTCGGTTAGGCCTCCAACTTCTAAGCCTCTGACTTTGACTCATGTCATGTGGGTTTGAGCCCCGCGTCGGGCTCTGTGCTGACAGCTCAGAGCCTGGAGCCTGCATCGGATTCTGTGTCTCCCTGTCTCTCTGCCCCTCCCCCTCTCATGCTCTGTCTCTCTCTGTCTCAAAAATAAATAAAACATTTAAAAAAATTAAAAAAAAGAAATTTAGCTCAAATATTAGATTCCTATATAAAATGTAATTATTTAGTATTATAATTATGATTTGTGGTAGGCGGATAATCACTATTATACACAGATTAGCTGTCATTATCATTGGTAATCAACATACGTTCCTCACGATTCTCTCCCCCGATCTCCAGTGCTGACCTTATTCATAAGGTAACAGGTGTCTGAAACCTCCGGAACTAAGACTCAGCACTGTTCCGCCATGTCCTCTGGTCCACACTCACACTGACTTCTGCTACTCGTATTTTCTTCTAATGAACACAAGGGTCAGACAAATACAGACTTTGGGGCAGCTATAGACGCGTGAGACAGCACCCACCATGTCACACGAGAACCCTTTCTTTTTGTTCAAAGACCCGCGTGCTGGCTGCTTACCTGGTGTGGGCACCAGGCCCGCTGACCTGGCTGCCTTTGTCATCAGCTCTGGAAACGGAGAAAGGCCACGGAACACGAAGGCAGAGATCTGGGTGGTGCCTCTACATGCCAAGGGTTGTCCAGGATCGCCAGACATCCCTGAGACACGAGGGGAGCAGCCGGGAATGGATTCTCAGGAGGAGCCAAGGGTGCTCACACCCTGAGCTTGGCCTGCCGGCCTCCGGATCCGTGAGGCCACACACACCTGTGTGACGCAGCCGCAGCCAGCTCGCGCAGTCAGTGAGCCTTCTGGGGCCCGGAAGGAGTTCTAACACCAACATCCGTTCATGGTCCTCTTCATCCCGAGCCCTGACGGACCAGGCCACACCTGAGGCCAGCCTCTGACCTCAGAGGGGCAGCCCCTCCCCAAGGAAGTGACTCCAGATCGTGCGGCCTGGAAGAAGTCAGCTGCTCCCCCGGTACCTGTAGGCGCCCCTCCTATAGGGACCCCCAGGTTGGGGCCCAGTGATCGCCTTGAGAAGGCTCCTGGGGGGGCGGTCCTTCATCTCAGGTGCCTGAGCAATCTCCAGAGGCTGCAAACATGAACATCCAGATTCCTAGGGGCCAGCACTGGAGACGGATGTCATGGGTGTGGGTGGGGCCCGGGCACCTGCATGTGGCAAAGCCCTGAGAGCAGCCCAGGCTGAGATGGAGTTTACCAGGCAGCCCCTCGTGATGAGGGCCGGGAGGGGACAGCTAGGGGATGCCCTAAGTGTTGGGGGGAGGGTTGTGCAGCTAGGCCAGTCCGGCTCTGAGATGGCGTGCTGCCGGTGAGGGGAGCCCACCCTGAAACTATTCATCTGTGTGTGAGAGGGAGTGTGCGTGCACGTGGGAGTGTGTGCAGTGATAGTGTGGCTTGAGTGCGCAAACACGTGTGTTGTGTCCGTCTCCGTTGAGTTTATAACTCAAGTGGGGAAGGCAAACATTGAACAAGTCTTTTCAAGAATAGTTGCATTTAAAAATTATTTAAATGAGCTGTCAGCACAGAGCCTGACGTGGGGCTCGAACCCACGAACCATGAGATCATGACCTGAGCTGAGTCGAACGCTTAACCGACTGAACCACCCAGGCACTCCAAGAATAGTTGCATTTTAAGAAGAAACACAGGGAGCTGAGTGAGTAGTTGTCTGGCATCCTCCTTGTGTGTGAGCAAGTACATCAGTTAGTGTGGGCTGCTTTGGAATTATAATGCTTTTTAATGTAAATATAAGGGTCTTTCTTATTTTGAAAAAATTTTTAATGTTTTATTTATTTTTGAGAGTGGGAGTGGGAAGGTGCAGGGAGAGGGGGCGCGGGGAGCCTGAGGGGGCTCTGGCTCTGTGCTGACCGCGTTGAGTCTGATCGATGGGCAGCTGCATCTCAGGAACCTCAAGCTCATGACCTGAGCTGAGGTCAGACGCTCAACGGACTGAGCCATCCAGGCGCCCCTGTGGGTTTCTTTTTTAAGTTTGCAGGTCAATTTCCCCTAGTTTTGATCGGAACAATTTTCATTCTCTGCATTTCCTCAACTGTGAAGTTCATTCTTCCCAAGGTAACGTTTCTTAAATTAGGTTTGTATCTTACAGCCTCCCTGAGTGTTTCCCCAGACCGGGCCTCCGCTGTCCTGGTGTCCAATGCTCCTCCGCCTCCTGGAAGGAGACCAGAGCTCTGGTCAGTCCTGGCTGGGCTCGTGCGGATGGCGTCCTGGAGGAGGTGTCCGGCACCTCTCAGTCCCGATTTGCTCCATTTCATGTGGAAACCAGCTGTCCACTTGCTCTTCGGAGTGATGTCTGACATCACTGAGGTTTTTCATCTCCTATTTTGTTTCCTCCATCACGTGAGGCAGGTTAAAGTTTACTTTCCGATGGGTTTAGAGTGCACATTCTCCGTGTAGCTTCTCCACTGACTGCGTTCTGTGTTCATCCCGACCAGTGAGGATTTGATAAATGAGTAGATTATTCTCTGTGTTTTTCACTTCCATTTTGTCCCCTCTTTTTTTCAAGATTCCCTGTTCCTGTGTCAGGGAAGGCAGGTCCTTCCAAGAGGGTTTCAAGGAACTTTCTTCTGGCTCCAGAAGGAGGTCACCTTGAAACCCCTTAAACACGTAAAGTTGAACAAAAACAAAATGGCGGCACTAATACTTCAGGGAGCTGGATTTAAAAAAAATTTTTTTTTGAGAGACAGAGCGAGCCGGGGAGGGTCAGAGAGAGAGGGAGATACAGAATATGAAACAGGCTCCAGGGCCTCTGAGCTGTCAGCACAGAGCCCGATGCGGGGCTCGAACCCACGAACCGTGAGATCATGACCTGGACAGAAGCTGGACGCTTAACTGACTGAGCCCCCCAGGCGCCCCACAGGGAGCTGGATTTTAAACTAAGTAACCTTTTTCCTCTCCTGCGCACCTCCTCTCTTTTCCGGACCCTTTGTTTCCGTAACCAGTTAACCAGTGCCACCCTGAGAAGGACAAAGGAGGCTGCAGGCACTTACTGGAGTCCAAACCAGCTAGCTCTGCCTCTCCCGCTAAAGCCCCCCAGCCCCCACCTCCAGGCAGGCTGCAGGGTTTTGAAGGCCACCGTCGGCAGCAGCCTCCTTTGCCCCGCAAAGCAATAAAGCTATTGTTTTTCTTTATCTTGAACTTGATCTTCCAGTTACATTTTGGCTCCTAAGCACAGAGGTGGGCTTTTGACAGCAGTATCCTTGTAGACACTACCCTCGAGTCTCTCAGATGCTGTTTCCCCTACACTGTTGTCAGGATGTCCTGTGCTTGGTCCTTGCCCTGTTCATCAGCACCCTCTCGACTAGGGCAGGAGCTGTCCACACCGGAGGCTGCGGGCAGCCGGCTGAAGGGCTCCTCTACAGCCTCTTCAGCAACTGTCACGGTGGGTGTGATCCGGTTCCTTCCAGGACACTTGCATCCCCTGGGTCCCACTCCGCTCCCCAGACAGTCATCTGCCCTCCCGCAAGGCTCTGAATCCCTCTAGAACATGCAAGTGTTCATTCTCAAGGGCCAGTGTTTTCCTCATTTTGACAACAGACTTGAGGGAGCTCCCCTCACACACCTCCCGGTCTCGGCCAGCTCCTTCCTGGCCCCGTCCTCCTGCGGGATGCCAGCTGAGTTTTCTGGATGGACGAGGAAGTCCGTGGTGCAGGCTTCCAAGAGTTCACGTAGGGTGTCTTAGGCCCAGAGTCGAGAAGGGACTGCAGAGCTGGGCAAGTCAGGGAGAGACCTGCACGGACTTCTGGACCAGGACGCGGGTGCAAAACGATGGAGGCCCCCACGAGCACGAGACAATGGGGGTGTGGAAAGATGGGCCGTGCCAAGTTCATCTAAGAGATGGCACGGGCAGAAGTTAGAAAGCAGGTAATGGCTCAAATGAAAGCAATTTAAGAGTAATCCAGACTTTATAAATAAGTAGTTCATTGCCAGCACTGAGAACACTAATGCAGAGCAGAGTTCTGGATTTTATGATCCAGTAAAATTTCCAAATGAAAATTCTATAAGAAAACCAACCTCCAATTGCCAGCCTTCCATTTTTTGAAAGTAAAAAAATATATACGCTCAGTGCATTGTCTCAAAATTAAGAAAGCTTTTTAAATTGAGTGCTTTTAACCGAATAAGGTGCTCATGATGTTGACCTGAGTGTTCTGATTCACCACTACCCATCCCCAGTCTGCAAACAATTAGAAAAAGGAACTCATGATGGGCAGAGAGGACTCAGTATTTGGCCAGTACTCAGTACTCAGCACAACTCTCCACAGTGCTGTGGCCTGACAGAGCCAGAGCCTTCAGGGGGTGTCTGGGAAGTGATTGCTGGAACAGAGGGTGGGAGGAACCCCACGTGGAACAGAAATCACTGATGAAGGAGTTCAGAGGTACTCTGTGCTTGTCGTTGCTTCCCGCTTTACATCCTGGAACCTTCTGGAAGTGCAAACAATGAAAATGGCATCTCTGCCCCTGCACATGCAAGGTAGGAGACCACGAGCCACACGCCTTGACTGAGCGGCTCCTACCTCTGCACCAGCCTCTGCCCTTCCTCCACAAGCTCTGTGCGCCGGGCCCGGAGTCCCCAGAGCTGCAGCCCCCCTGCCACCGTCAGAGTGTCCAGGAGCCTGAAGGTCAGCCAGTTCTCGCTCTAGCAGTAAAATGGCAGTTGAGTTGGAGAAGAAAATAGAGCAGCCTAACCAAACACCTGCTTGGCCTGAAAGGTGCCCAGACCCTGAAACATAAACCCCAAAGCCCACCCAAGTCCCTTCCACTTGTACTTACTGTCCCCACAATTATGTTGACAAGGTTCCTAGACATCGAATTCACTCTTCCCACCAACCCCTGCAGGAGGCAGCTACAGAAGAGAGAGTATCCAGAAAATTGCTTTCCGAACAACAGGTGGTGAGGAGACATTCTTTTCTTCCCAAACTGTAGCAGACACATTTTTGGTGCAGGAAGAATGAATCACTAGAACAATGAAATGAAGTGGACATACAATACACAATCTTCATTTCTTAAATTAGTCGATTCAGGTGGTGTTAAGTGCCTCGGTCGAATGGCTTGGAAAGCTTCTAAATGCGAGTCCATGCGTGTTCCTCATCACAGAGCGGTGAGCGTCGATCCGCCAGCGCTGACAGCACTATGGCAGGTGTGGTCCAGCCTGGAAGGGATCCCGGGATCCGCCCGTGGTGGGGGGAGGGATCCCAGAATCCTCCAGTGGGCAGGCATCCGCCATCTGGGACTGGCATGGGGTCCACTGGATGGCGGCACCGAGTGAGGCGCCCACGGCCAACACACCACCTCCAGGGCTTCCCCTCTTGCTTCCCTTTATAAAACTCCATTCTCTTCTCTTCTACTTGCCTTCCTTTTTCCTTTCTTCCTTTCTCCCCAGTTCTCTTTGTTTTTCAAATGTAACCACCCAGTGAGTCCCTCAGTGAATCCCTGAATGGCAGCTCCAACAGGGTGCGGTCTGCACCCGCTCCTTCCAGACTTAGGGCCACCTAAGTGCTGTATCCAGCACTCCATCGGGACCTTTCTGGCTGACCTGATCTCTCTCGGGCCTCAGTTTCCTTTTTTTTTTTTTTTTTTGACAATTAGGCAGAACCTTTATTTCCTAACCACCCCCTGGATCTGTTAGAAGGGACAGAAGCACAGCAGGTATAAGGCTGAGTAAGCCCTTCTTAAGCAATCCAGAACCCATCTAAGACTGCACGCCTGTCACTCTGTAGCAGTCCCTTTTCACACACCCGAGAGAAAGGGAGGCAGGATAGGGAGGCTCACTTCTGTGGACCCAAGCCTTGCTGGGGATGTTGAGCAGTTACAGAGGCTTCTCAGGGAAGGAAAAGCCATCGAAGACATTCATGCCTGGAGAACAGTTTGCTCAGCAGATCTTCAGGACCAAGTGTCTCGAACCCTTCTTCGGGATCGGGGGCCACAGCTGGAGCTCGATGTGGGGCTCAAGCCAGGGGGTGCTCCTGGAGGCTGGTAGCCACATTCGTTAGGGTCCAGGGGGTCCCGGCTGAGCAGTACCCACACTGCAGGTACATGGCGGCGCACCGTGAGGGGATCTAGGCCTGTGTCAGGTGAGACTGGCACCCAGCTGTCCTCGGTCTGCAGGAAGCGCAACTTGGTAAGCTGGTGCAGGCCTGGTACCCGCCGCTTGACAACCTCAGCACAGCTGACCGCCTTCCCTGCGGCCCTGCCAGAACCCGAGAACACCACATGTCGTGCACTACCCCCCTCCAATCGACCCGGTGCCAGCCCCAGCAGGTTGCGGATTTTGCTGCCATCTCGGACCCGCATCTCCAGGGTATCAGGAGGTAGCTGGGGCATCGGAGAAGGTGCTGGGAGTTCCACAGAGCCAGCTTTCCGGTAGTGCTCCATCCCACTTGCTGTTGTGTCTGAATTTCACGGCCCACTGCAGGGAAGTGTCAGATGAATGTTGAGCAATATGCCCCAGGCCACCCCCTAACCCCAGCTCTCCAGGATATGATCCTGTTCATCCCAGACTTCCCAGGAACAGGACCATATCCCCCCACCCCTGGCTTCTAAGCACAGGTGCCATGCCTACTTTACCCTGGGAAGGGGCTGTATCCCATATACCCCATTCCTCTAGACTCGGCTATAACCCTCCCCTCGGAGTCCCTGCCACAGGACCAAATTCATCAAACACTGGCCTCTTTAGGATAGGACCAACCCCCCTCACCCTAAGCTCCATAGGACTGGGACTGAACCTCTCTTATCTTGAGCTCCTTGGGACAGGACTTCAAGAACCTCCATTTTTACCTCAATCTGTACTTTCTAATTAATAAAGTTCTTTCTGGTTTGTCTTTTTCTCCCCCATCTTTTTTTAAAGTAAGCTTTACACCTAACGTGGAGCTCGAACTCACAACCCCAAAGATCAAGAGTTGCATGCTCTACATACCAGCCAAGGGCCCCTCCAACTTATCTTTTAACTCAGGGAAAAGACCCTGCAGACAAAGCATCCCTTGATGGGGACCAAAAATATCCCTTAAGCAATAATGGCTGCCCTAATGCCAGCAGAACCACTTGACTAACCCCAAGACAATGATCACCTTGCCTATTACTGCTTCTTGTACCTACAGACAGACCGGTCTCACATTCTTCTTATATAAACCTAGAAGTATTTTCAGCACTTTGAAGGCAGTCTTTGAGCCTAGTCACTCTTCCGGTGTTGGCCTTACCAAAAAAAAAATTACTTTCTTGTTTCACCACCACTTGGCTCTCTGCCTTCGGATTTTGTCAGCTACGAATGGCAGAACCTTGTCTGTTTGGGATCCCCCAAAGCCGTATTCTTGCACTCCTGGGCCCGGGTTACACCATTGCCCCAGACTCTCGAAAACAAGACCAACAGCTCTTCAAGACCGGGACAAGGGCCCCTCACTCAGCTCGCAGAGGCTCCTACACTCCAAGCTCCCTAGAAAGAGCCAAGAACGCTCGTCTAGATGTTCTTCAAACAGAACTGAACCCCTCCCCCACCCCCGGATCCTTAGGATAGGCCCATGCACCCCTCACCCTGAGATTCCCAGTGTGAATGCCCCCAGCCCAGATCTCTCAGAAACGGCAGCAGATGCTTGATGCGGAGGGCTGCCTGGGCTACTCCTAGAGTGAGGTCCACAGCCCGGCCGTCTCTACCGCCAAGGGTAGAGACTCCAAAGCTCGACAAGCCGCAGAGACCAAGGAGCCCTCCCCTCTCTTCCCCCTACCTCCAGGGGACCCCCACCCCGCTACGTTCTATCTCTCACCGCCCCGGCCGCCCACGCCTCAAATTCGATCTCGAGCCAAGATGGCGCGCAGGCCGCGGGACCGCGCACGCCGTGCAGGGGCGGGGCCTGAGGGGCAGTGCCTCGCCGTGCCTCAGCCAGGAAGCTGAGTTTCGCAGGGACTTCTCTCGGGCCTCGGTTTCCTTATCCAGAGCCAAGAGCAGCAGCAGTGCATTAGGGTTAGAAGCCATGGTCCCCGGAGCACAGAAGAGCCTCTGCCCCTCCCCCCACTGCGACCACAGGAATAGAGGCCACCGTGGGGTAGGGTGTCCCCAAGGAAGACGGTGGAAGACTTTGAGCAAGTCAGCCTGTCATCGAGGAGGGATGGCAGGGACCAAAGACGCAGTATGATCTTGTCCCTGAGTTATGACACAGCTGGCTTGGAATACATGTCCAAACCACAGTATTTTTTTCTGTCGAGGACGTCCAGTGTCTGCTTCTGCAGAGAAGTCTGGACACTTGGTTGTGGTTTTATGGCAGCCTGTTTTGCTCTTCAGCCTGGGCCCTGCTCAGAGAACACACGTCTTGGTGTTTTCTCAGGATGTGTCTGGCTGTGCATTTTGTCACTAATTTTGCCTGAAATATCCTACGTATAGGGTTTTTTTCAGCTTTAGGAAGATCTATATACATCTGGGCTTGTTATCTGGGAGACAGAGAGTCACATGCGTAGTGGTTAGCATTAAAATAGGTCCACAGAGTCCGGCGACTCTTGACCTTGCAGAATGACTAAGGTGATCACTGAAGAAGGCAGCATGTCTGGGGGACCCTGGAAGGTGTGTGTGTGACTAAATGAGGTAATAAAATGAGTACGTTTCCTATTTTTCATGATATTTTCAAGAAGCAGAAGGGGAAGAAGGGGCAGAAAAGCCAAGTGAAATTCTCTGAAAATTTTACCCTGTGGACGAGGGACTCCGCTTTATATATGTGCACTACAGTTTTATTCGTAACTTTGAAGATCAGGGAATGAAGCAAAAATCCTTTTGAAAAGTCAAAAGTAAATACCGTAGTAAAGATGGGAAGGATAGATGAGGAGAGAAAAGTACGAAGAATTTGAATATATAGAAAAAAGCAGGGAATAGCAACGGAAAAATGAGAATCAGAAGGCACAGATGTGACAAGACATAAAAAAGCATACGAATCTCTAAAATACATTAGATTTGCTCATTATAGGGGCGCCTGGGTGGCTCAGTCAGCTGAGCATCTAACTTTGGCTCAGGCCATGATCTCACAGTTTGTGAGTTCAAGCCCTGCGTCGGGCTTTGTGCTGACAGCTCAGAGCCTGGAGCTGCTTCAGATTCTGTGTCCCCTTCTCTCTCTCTCTCACTGTCTCTCAAAAATAAATAAACATTTAAAAAATTTATAAACGTGAGCATTATAAAACAAAATATTAACCCTTGAAACTAATGGAACACGGTGTATCAACCATACTTAAACAATGAAGTCTTAGATTTTGTTACAGAAGTAAAATTCAATCATCTACTCTTCTTTTTTTTAAATTTTTAAAATCTGAATTTATTTTTGAGAGAGAGAGACAGAGCATGAGCAGGAAAGGAACAGAGAGAGAGGGAGACACAGAATCTGAAGCAGGCTCTGGGCTCTGAGCTGTCAGCACAGAGTCTGACATGGGGCTCGAACCCACAAACCATGAGATCATGACCTGAGCCGAAGTTGGACACTTAACCAACTGAGCCACCCAGGAGCCCCAATCATCTACTCTTCAAATTACACCTGTACTGCAAAGGAAAACTGAAATATAAAATTAATTATTCAATAAACATTAAATTAAAATATTTGAGGAGTGCTAGGGTGGCTCACTTGGTTCAGCCTCTGACTTTGGCTCAGGTCATGATCTGACGGTTCAAGAGTTCAAACCCCACATTGGCCTTCATGCTAATGGTACAGAGCCTCCTTGGGATCCTCTCTCTCTCTCTGCCCCTTTTCCACTCATGATCTATCTCAAAATAAATAAAAACAAACTTAAAGAATTAACATATTTGTCAAGTAAATATAGTAAGATGGAGAACGCCAGGACAGGAGCATGGACACGTTTCCTAACTTCCAGGAGACTTGCTCTATAAGTTTAGGAAAAATTCAATGTCAGTGAAATTTCATGCACTTAAGTGAAAAATCATACAAATTCCTTGGGAAAAAAAACATAGCGGACAACATCAGATCAGCAAAGACCACATCCAACAGGAACATCATTTCCCTTGCTCCACATTTTCTTCCAAATCCAGTTGATTTACATGGGAAATAATTCTAGTGATCCTTCCAGAATAAAGATGGTATCTCTTGAACAGAATTTAACATTTCCACGGACCGATGACCACGGTCTGCCCAGCAAATCTGTCGTGACCAATCTGATTCATTCCTCCCGTATCACAGCTCATTTCTAAATACCTTGAATCGCTGGAAAATCTGCCCATCAGGTTCATGAAACTCGTGGGAGAAAAGAACCCAGTCTTTGTCTTTGCAAAACCATCTGGGAAGAGCCTGGACAATTTTCAGATAAAGAAGCTCATCTATGCTGTTGCAAACACCCTGGTTTGGGCTGCACTTGACGCCCTGGGAAGATTCAAATGGAAAAGCCTGCCTGCGTGTACAGCTGATTAGCATCATGACTCCATTACTGAGCAATTTTTGTTCAGCTGTCTCGTTCTGTCTTCACGAGATGAAAAAACCCACATTCCTATATTACGGAATTCCAGATCAGTAACCACATGATAACTATTCTACAGACTAAGACCGGAGTATTCATCACCACATTCTTCATGTGTCACAGACCCACACGCCTCACCAGGACACACACGTTCCCACTGATTTCTAATAACTGAACAATTGTCTCTTTTGGGGAATTTGAATTCGCAATTTTTACGGAGTTGCGGACGTAGAAGCTTCTCGCTCTTGCACTTTCTCTACCTGTTCCCTCCAAAGAACCGGTGTGTTCGGTCTGGTGTTTCTGAAATGTCTCCAAGTCAAAGCCAGCTTGGTAAGTGCACAAATCTGATCACACCTGTCGACACAATCTGGACTTTGAAAATAAACGAAATATATAGTAAGACAAATGAAGTCTTACAAACTCCGCTGCCTCAAACATCCGGCAGGCCCTTGCCAGCAGTGTCGGACACTCTGTAACACATTAACGTGGACTGCGAAAAGTCACTTAGCAGAGGAAAGTACTGTCCAGATGGTCTTGTGCCGCACCATCATTTCCTCCCACCATTTTACATCGTAAGGTTATCACAAGCACCTTTCTAGAACAGACCATCATGTCCTATCCTCTTCTCTTCCTGTTACCCGGCCTCACAGCATCATGTCTGGCTCACTCTGTGTCTGTCCCACTCGGGGACCCAACACTCTGGAAGCTTCCATACGTCAGCTGCTGCACGATGAAACAGGCGCACATCCAAGTTTCTTACACCTGTTATGATTCCCAAAAAATTGCATGATTCTCGCTCTCCTGGGCAGTTATAGAGATCTGGGACCTTCCAGCCTGTCCCAAAAAACTCCATCCTTTGAGGGGGAAAGTACGAGCCCTTAGTTTTGGCACGTGGATTGTTGGAAGACTGACATTGTTTTTCTCCCCAGAGTGGGGGTGGCTAGCGTAGAAGACATGTCTGCCCAGACGGGTTGTTGATTAATGGTGGACACTTCGTCTCTGTGTCCCTTCACCTGCCCACTTGCTCCACACTCAGCACAGAGAGTAGGATTTGAAATCTTGTATTTTAGAACATAAGCCAGGTGTCAGCCTTTCAATTCAAGAACATTTTAAATTATTTGGGCTTCTCCTCTGCAATGCTTCAGGGCACAGACAGACTAGAAAGGGGGAAAGATGGATCGGATTCCGGGAAAAGGTCTAAACCAGGGAGGCCCGGGGGCTGGCGGACCTCAGTGGACACCAGTGGGCAGAGCGGGCCACACAAACATCACGTCAGGGCAGAGTGGTGGTGGCACAGCCAGGAACGGCTGCAGGGCTGGGGGGGGGGTGTGCACTCAGGCACAGAGGCACCTGCTTAGAGAGAAGACCCATCAGCGCCAAGGGCAGGTTTAAGGAATGAGAGCCGGCTGTGGTGATGGTGGGAAAGGAGGGTCCCCGCCCTCGGGGAAGCCACATGGTTTGGAAGAACCGGAGTGGGGCTGCTCTTGCACGGTCAGCAACCTGCCCTGAGGTCAGCCCCCAGCTCTGGGCACCACGCCTGGGCCTTGGTCGGGTGCCAACATGCTTGGGGCTCCCAGTGCTGCAGTTCACTGAGAAACCTACCTGACTGGGCTACATTCTGGCTGCATCTAGCTTGTTGCTGGAGGAGGACAGAGGACCGGGGCCCTAGGGGAGGCTCCGGTAAGAACACGGCCTGCCCCCACCCCTTCCTGCACACGCAGCACCATCGGAAGGAGCAAACTCTGTGACTCAGTAAGGCTCACGCAGCGGAAGGACCCCACTCGTGTGTGCGCCTGCATATTATTTAACCCGGTTTTTAAGCTCACAAAATAACTCAGCTGGCATTGGCTGGCTGGGCTCTGACCGTCAAATAAAAGTTTCAGGTATTTACTCTTTCCTGAACCCAGCTGTGATTGTGCAGTGTAAGCTGTGAAATGGCCTGTGGGCATCAGAGCCGCACTCCTTCTTATGTGTGTCCTTTTTGCTCCTGGAACTGAGGACATTCTAAAATGTTCCGGATCTCTCTTCTTCTTGGTTATATCCCTTCTCCTCTGTGTGTCTTTTGAATCCACTTTCTTCTCCCAGGCCAGTAGGGACTTGTGTATGACCTGGGCTGAGCGCGGTTTCCAGAAGTCTGGGGTTGGGGGTGCAGTGAGGGAGGAGCTTCTGCTACAGAACCGAAGTGGGTCCCCTGTGGCTGAGTCACAGGCAGGACCATGCCGGGTGGAGCTGCCTCACGAGGTGGTCAGTATTTGCGGCAGATAAGGGGATCACGGGAATAATTTCCGAAGCTGTGACTCCTGGAACCGGGCCAGCAGTCTCCTTTTCCTGGGGCTTGCGCTGAATATGCAGAGGGTAATTTTAGTATGATAATGAGGCTGCTGACGGTCCATTCATCTGTCCAAGGACACTTGGCTGCTCCAGGTCTTGGCTATTGTAAATAGCGTGGCAATAAACACAGGGACTCTGTGTGACTTTTTGAATTGGTGTTTTCATCTTCCCTGGGTAAAAACCATTAGTGGAAATATTGGATCATATGGTAATTCTATTTTTAATTTTTTGAGGAAACTTCATACTGCTTTCCACAGTGGCTCCCCCATTTGGCATTCCCACCAACAGTGCACAAAGATTCTTTTTTATTCCACATCCTCGCCAACACCTGTCATTTCTTGTCCTCTTGATTTTAGCCATTCTGGCAGGTGTGAGGTGGTATCTCTGGTGGTTTTGATCTACAGTTCCCTGATGGGGAGCAATGGGGCACCTCTTTTCATTGTCTGTTGGTCGTGTGGATGTCTTCTTTGGAAAAATGTCTATTCAGGTCCTCTGCCCATTTTTTATTTTTATTTATTTATTTATTTTTTAAAAGTATGAAATAGTATTTATTTATTTATTCTTTTTTTAATAGTTTATTGTCAAATTGGTTTCCGTATAACACCCAGTGCTTCTCCCCACAAGTGCCCCCCACCATGACCATCACCCCCTCCCTCCCCTTCCCCCTTCAGTCCATGGTTCATTTTCAGTATTCAGTCGTCTCCCTTGATCTGTGTCCGTCACTCTCCCCTGCTCTCTTTCCCTCTTCCTCTCCCCATGGTCCCCTGCCAGGTCTCTCCTGTTAGACCTATGAATGCAAACATATGGAACTCCCCTATGACCCAGCAATAGCACTGCTAGGGATCTACCCAGGGGATACAGAAGTGCTGATGCATAGGAGCACATGTATCCCAATGTTCATAGTGGCTCTTTCTACAATAGCCAAATCATAGAAAGAGCCTAAGTGTCCATCAACGGATGAATGGATCAAGAAGATGTGGTATATATACACAATGGAGTACTATATGGCAATGAGGAAGAATGAAATATGGCCATTTGTAGCAAAGTGAATGAACCTTGAGGGTGTCATGCTATTCAGGTCCTCTGCCCATTTTTTAAACATATGTTGTGTTTTTTGGTGTTGAGTTGTATGAATTCTTTATAGACTTCGGATACTAACTCTATGTGGTCTGTCATTTGCAAAAGTCTCCTCCCATTCTGTCAGTTGCCTTTTAGTTTTGTTGATTGTTTCCTTTGTTGTGCAGAAGATTTTTATCTTGATGAGGTCCCAGTAGTTCATTTTTGCTTTTCTTTTCCTTGGCTCAGTAGATGTATCCAGAGAAACGCTGCTATGGCTGATGTCAGAAAAATGACTGCCTGCACTCTCTTCTAGAATTTTTATGGTTTTAGGTCTCACGTGTAGGTGTCTAATCCATTTTGGATTTAGTTTTGTGGGTGGTTTAAGAAAATGTCCAATTTCATTCTTCTGCATGTTGCTGTCCAGTTTTCCCAACACCATTTGTTGAAGAGACTATCTTTTTCCCATTGGATTTTCTTTCCTGCTTTGTCATAAATTAATTGGTCATATAAATGTGGGTCATTTCTGGGGTCGCTCTCCTGCTCCATTGATCCGTGTGTCTGTTTTGGTGTCAGTACCGGACTGTCTTGGCGACTACAGCTTTGTCCTATGTCTGGAATTGTGATGCCTCTGGCTTTGTTCCTGTCTCAGGGTTGCTTTGACTCTCTGGGATCTTCTGTGGTTCCACACACATTTCAGTATTATTTGTCCCAGTTTTGTGAAAATTGCCGTTGGGGACTGCATTGAATCTGTAGATTGTTTGGGGGAGTATTATTCAGCCACAATAAAGGATGAGCTTGTGCCATTTAAGACGACATGGATGGACCTAGAGAGTGTTCTGCTAAGTGAAATAAGTCAGACTGTCATTGTGGCTGGGGGTTCAGTCAGTTAAGTGTCTGACCCTTGATCTTGGCTCAGGTCATGATCTCATGGTTGTGAGTTCAAACCCTGTGTCAGTCTCTGTGCTGATAGCACAGAGCCTGTTTGGGATTCTTTCTTTAACTCCCTCTCTCAAAATAAATACATAAACTTAAAAAAATAAATAAGTTGGACTGAGAAAGACAAATGCCACTCATAAGTGGAGTCTAAAAAATGAATAAACAAAAAGAAAACACAGTCAGAACTATAAATGCAGAGATAAACAGATGGTTGCCAGAAAGGAGGGGGTTGAGCAAAATGAGTGAAGGGAGGGGGAGACACAGGCCTCCCGTTATGGAATGAGTACATCATGGGAATAAAAGGCAGAGCATAAGGAATACAGTCGCTGACACTGTAATAGTGATGTAATGGGGCAGATGGTCACTATACTGTGGTGATCAGCGCATAATCCATAAACTTGTAAATCGCTATTATAACCTGCCCATTGTGTGTCTCTTAGAGTCTTCTCTCCTCTTTTCCTCTCTCCTTAGGGAGGGGTCCCTACCACATGTCAACTACACTTAAATATATAAATACATACATACAAACATTAAAAAACCTGAATAATCCAGTGAAGAAATGGACAGAAGACATGAATAGACACTTCTCCAAAGAGGAAATTCAGATGGCCAACAGGCACATGAAACGATGCTCAGCATCACTCAGCATCAGGGAAACACAAATCAAAACGACACTGAGATACCACCTCACGTCAGTCAGAGTGGCTCAAATGAACAAATCAAGAGACTACAGATGCTGGCGAGGGTGTGGAGAGGAGGGCACCCTCCTACACTGTTGGTGGCAATGTAAACTGGTGCAGCCGCTCTGGAAAACAGTGTGGAGATTCCTCAAAAAACTATTGATAGAACTCCCCTATGACCCAGCAATAGCACTGCTAGGGATTTACCCAAGGGATACAGAAGTGCTGATGCATAGGGGCACATGTACCTCAATGTTCATAGCAGCAATGTCCAACAATAGCCAAATCATGGAAAGAGCCTCAATGTCCACCAACTGATGAATGGATCAAGAAGATGTGGTATATATACAATGGAGTACTACATGGCAATGAGAAGGAATGAAATCTGGCCATTCATAGCAACATGGATGGACCTCGAGGGTGTCATGCTAAGCCAAATAAGTCAGGCAGAGAAGGACAGATACCATATGTTTGCACTCATAGGTCTAACAGGAGAAACCTAACAGGGGACCATGGGAAGGGAGAGGTGGAGGTGGGGGAATGGGAAGAATTAGGGAGAAGGAGGGAGGCAAATCATGAGACACACTTAAATACTGAAAACAAACTGAGGGCTGAAGGGGGAGGGGGAAGGTGAAGGGAGTGATGGTATGGAGGGGGCATTTGTGGGGAGAAGCACTGGGTATTGTATGGAAACCAACTTGGCAATAAACTATTTTAAAAAAAGAACCTGACAGTTAGGCAGAAGCCTCTAGGAGTCTCCTGATTTCAACTGGTCAGGCCAGTGACACTGTGGGTTTTATTGAGTCAAAGGCAGGATCTGATCTGAAGGAAACGTTAATCCTCCAGAGAAGCCTGGAGAGCTGCACCAAGTATTTGTGGAAAGGGCGCCCAACTGTCGATCACAGTTAGGGGAGGGGCAGCAAGAAGGACCCGAGGGGATTCAGAAACCTGAGGCCAGACTGTGGCCACGTCTCTCAAAGACTCTGCTGTTGACGCCCATTGGTTGCTCAGACCGTGCACTGGAGGCACTGCAAAGTCATTACATCCCTGCTTTTTAGGTAAGGAGGCGTGACCTCACAGCATTAGTTAACGTTGTCTCTCATGGGAATCAGGGTGCCACAGAACCTCCAGAAAACAAAATTCCCTGCATTCCTTTCAACCCACCTGGGAGCTGGAGTGACAATTGCTCTGTAAAATCAAACATAAGATATAGTCCAAAAACAGAGTTCATAAATTCTTTTTGGACTTTCTGAGAGTCTAAGCCATAACTTTTCCACCTGGTCAGCATGTTGTTTATCTTTTATATCATCTCAAAAACCAAAGAAACCTTTGGTTAAGAAGGTGTGGGCTTCTCTCCCCACCCTGGCAGACTACTGGTTTGGGGCAAAGATTGTTCCAGAATTGGTATTACTGAGTATAACCACAGTTTGGAGGGCATGGCAAGGCGATAGCACGTTATACGATGTCTTTTAAAGGGCAGAATGCAATGTACGCTCTTCTTCTCTCTCTCTTTTTTAAAGTTTACTTAGTTATTCTGAGGGAGAGAGAGAGGGAGAAAGGGAGAGACTCACAAGCAGGCCCTGCACTGTCAGCACGGGACCCCGACAAACCGTGAGATCATGACCGGAGCCAAAACCTAGAGTCAGAGCTTAACCGACTGAGCCGTCCAGGCGCCCCTACAAGTTCTTCTCAAGTGCGAGTGTTCATGTATTTATTCCACTGAAGTTACACATAGTTAAACCCCAGTGCGTTCATTTTGAGCTGAGGAAGAACATCCCCTCTGAAAACAAGGGCAAACAGGTCTCTGATGCCCACGTGGCGTTTCCCTGGGGGGAGGGGCACCGTGGAGGTTGAATGGTGACCACTGCTCATTCCAGGGACTTTCCTCGCTGTCATTCTCAAGTATCCCCAGAGCAGAAACCACATGGGGGTCATCACGCCTCATGCATGGAACAGCGTCAAAACGTGGTGCAGATGAGGAGAGTTGATAGGAAAGATGCAGGGACGATGGGCTGACGGCATGGAAGAGAAATCCCGTTATAATATGTTTCATTAGGACGAGCTGCCATTGTAAGTTACAACAGTCTGTCTTCAAGCATGGGGGACTAAAGATTGCATTTGGGGCACTCATGTATGTGTCCATCCAACAAACACTTGTCACCTGACCACGGTGCGCCTGCCTGTCTGTCCTGGGGCTGGAGGCTGGCTTAGCAGAGTGACAGCACATCTCTGCCTGTGGTGCTTGAGGTTTGAGTTGGATCTGAGAGGATTTTAATGTGTGGGGGAATTTCTCTTCCTCCTAACCTGAGAGGGGGATCCCCCAGGGCTGACGATTGGAGATCTCTAGAGATTCCCAGCAGAGGATGAATTCTTTTGCATCAGAGAAATCTTCAGGAAGAGATGAGCTCAGATCCAAGAGTCACAAGTAATCAGGATAAAACCAGATGATCCTGCTTTCACAGATCGTCACATTCATTTAAAAGTACCCAAAGTGACATTGGAGTGAATGATAACAGTGGAATAGTAGTCGCACACCAAGAAGAAATGATAACATAAGAAAGGTATGTCATGAAATAAAACAAGTGTCTATGAAATAGTGTGAGAAGAATTTTACAAATGAAAAATGATCATTAAAAATAAGAAAAAAGTAAGAACGCAACTTACAACAACGGAGAGAGAATTAATGAACTGATATCAGGGCAAGAGTTTTGGTCTGTGTCACAAAGGGACACAAGTTGCAAACAGTAAGAGACACAGTGGCTCCACTGGCCTCCAGTTCCAAGGCGAGGCTAACAGGAGTTTTAGAAACAAAGTATGGAGTCGTGATCGTTATGGAGATAATCGCTATGGAAATGTTAGAACTTCACACCTTCCAAACCTTCTAGTCATACCCGTGTGCCAATAAACCTGCTCTTCACCAGGCCTGCACCTTTGGAAATCTTGTAACCCTAACACTTTCCATTTCGCATCCCTACGTGGGAGAGGGGACCTCCTCCTTCACGTGTGGGTGGTAAATAAAGAAGAGAAAGATCATTTCTGTAAAGGCACATGGCACTTGGAAATTGTTCAGTCCATCTTCCATCTACCTCCCTGTCTGGCAGGGCTGGTATATTGCAGGTTGTGTCCTGCAGTCCGCACTGGGCGGTGAATCTGCATGGTCGGTCCCACAAACCCATACGAAGCTGCCTGTAACGTCACTCCAGTCATTGGACATCTTGCTGACCAGCCTTGACTTCCTACGTTGGCTTCTGTTCATGCAGTTGCTTTGGACACAGCTCCTTTCCCTCTCCACCTTTCAAGCACCTCCGGTGTTCTACAGACTGGCTCAACTCGAAGCCCTACTAACACTTACTTCTCCATCACTCCGTCTGTCCTCTCCCTCTGTTTTAAAATACAAATTTTAGGGGCCCCTGAGTGGCTCAGTTCATTAAGCATCCCACTCCTGGTTTCAGCTCAGGTCATGATCTCACGATTTGACTTGCACTCTTATATGGAGCTCTGTGCTGATGGCACGAAGGCTGCTTGGGATTCTCTCTCCACCTGCCCCTCTCTCTCTGCCCCTCCCCCACTCACTTGCTCTCACTCTCTCAAACTAAATAATTAAACTTAAAAAAATAAAATACAGATTTTATTATTTTTAATTCAGATGAGCCACGGCCAACAGATCAAGAGATGACTGTCATTGTAAATGCAGTTTGTTCCTCACAGACCTCAAGAAGCGGGGGTGCCCCCCATGATGCAGGGACCACATGGAGAAGCCCCACAGTCAGCCAGGAGGCAGAGGGACTGGGGTGATGGGTAAAAGTGGACAATATGCTTTCTCATGGCTTCCTCAGGGAGGGCAGTCTCCACTGTGTAAAAGAGTTTAGGCTAATTTAGCTTGTGTAGACTCATTTGGGTAATTGCAGAGGGCTCTGGGGTTTAGGAACTGTTCTTAGTCGTTCAGTACTGGGGGCGACTAGTTTAGAGAAATGGTGGCCCGAAGGGTAAGCACCGGATAGAGGGAGTGACCGGGCATGGGTCCTGGGTCGGTCAGCTTACACATGACAAGCGCACTTGTAGGTGAGTCTTTCACTATGTCTTGGAATGGGCTAGCCCTGCGAGGGACGGTCTCTGCAGGGTTGACAAGACATAAATGACAAAGCATACAAAATACAGAAAATACAGATTAATAAGCCGTCTCTTCTCTTGGCCTTTATATTCTGCCATATATCCGTTTTTGTCAGATTGTTATTTGTTAACTCATCTAGCGTACTCACCAACCTCCTTAACGAAGGGAGGTTTCCTTATTCAACCATATATACTTTGCAACATCTACTAGTGTCGATTGCTTATAGTAAGTACTCAATAGATGTTTGTTCAGCGAAAGACAGCACAACAGACATTTGACTTGGCAAGTGGCAAAGAGAGGAGAGAGCCGCAGAGACAAGGAGGATGGCTGTCAAATGTCATGGGGACGGGGAGCCAGTGAACAAAGTGAAACAGAACACGTAAGCTTTGTCTACAAGACTCACCGTCTGACCCCAAGATGCATCGTCTATCAGCAATAGTGTGTTGTACTGAGTCTCCAAAGAACCCCAACCAAGTGCAAGAGTGCTGGTGATTGGTCAAAGAACTGAAGGGTATTCTCTCTTTGGACAACCCCTGCCTTCCCACACCTAGTTATTTATTTAACACCTAGGTGGTTGCTGTCCTGTCTTCATTGTTAGCACCGCCTAAAAAACCCAGCCGTAACTGGACTGCAGTTAACGGCACAATGAGATATTTCAGCACAAGTTGGGGTGAGAGTGGAAGCCAACTGGCACTCTCTCCTCCCAGTCGCCCCGGGAAAGGCTGGCCTGGGTGGCAGTGCTCACAGGGCTCAGATGACTTTGGGAGACAAACGCAGAGTCAGGGACCCAGAAAACCGCAGACGCCGGGAAGCGTGCCACAGCCTTACTTCAAACCAACCTTTCAAATTAGATTTGCAGATGCCTCTTTTACTCAGTAGGGAATTTGGAGGATTCTGGAACGTTTGTGCAGTGGGTATTAATCTAATGATCCATCTCCACTTAACAGCTTCAAAGCGTGGCCAACACAAGACACTCATTAACGCTTACCAGTGAGGCATAAAGCTGGCCGGCCGATTTTAACGTGGAGTTTTGACAGCAAACTGTTTGGGGAACCTCGTCTCTGCTCTGACTGGGGCAGGGTCTAGAGAGAGAGAGCTTTGCACTTTCCTTCTGGGGCCCAAGACTTGGAGAACAGGTTCAGTGCGAGCTTGCAGAGGAACTGTCCAGAATGTGGGGCTGGTGGGGCCAGACGGCATTTTCTCACTCAGCCGCACGTTTGCTGGTCTGGTCCTCTGGCTTTGCCGAGGAGCGCTTTGGACTTCACGGAGAGTCTCACGCGGAGGGTCTTCATGGCACGTGACGGTGCTGGGGCCACCGGTCATCCGCTCCCGTCTCCTCTCGCGTGCTCCCGTCCCAGAGGGTCCGGTGCTCCTCCCCACGTGCGACTCCCGCTTCCTCCGGATCCTCCCCCCGCTGCGTGCCTCCGCTCTTTCTCAAATCCTCCGTGGTTTCCTCTTTCGTGGCTCCACTCCTCTTGCTGACAACCCGCTCGGCTCTGACCTCCTACGAGAAGGATCTTCTGGGTCCATCTTATGCATAAGAAGGACCCATCACAGGGTCCTTCTCTCTACCGCAAAGAGCCCGAGCGCCTTCCTTCTTCACCTTGTATCCCCCAAACGGCCCCATGAAACTTCTCTGGAGGAGGTCACCTCCATTGCCAAATACAACAGCCTTTCTTAATTTTTCCAGCCAGGCCACTTCTCACATTCTTGCTCTTATGAAGGCACATCTTAAGCTGCCCGTTCCCCCATTCCTCACGGATGGTGTGTAAATCCGGAGTGGTGTATCGACGCAGTGTGTCCCAGAGCACAGACAGGCAGTGGGGAGGAGCAGTCTGGGCCACAGACACCAGGGCCCCTCCCTGTTGGCCCAGGGGGACTTGACGTGCCCCGTGTCCCTCTCTAAAGTAAGCTTAACAACAGCACCTACTCATAGGATTGCTAGGCGATCGGATGTGTTAACGTATGGAAAGGGTTTTAGACAGTTTCTGGGGCGCACAAGGTGTGAGTGTGTTAGTTACGTGCTATTCCTTCTTCCTTCATTGGGTCTGGCCTCCACTTCCCTCCGGCCACACCCTGAGGTCAGGCTTTTGACCTTGGACACAGGCTTTCTGCAGGCAGGTGGCCGGTGGTTTAGCTCATCACACCACAGAGGGGTGACCACCCTGGTTGTCCTTTGTCGCTGGGTGTTATGGATCTGGTTTCTGTGGAGATAGAGGTCTGCCTCCTGGCAGGTGGGTCAGAAGTGGATCGATGTGGAGGCTGCGTCTGGGGCCAGAGGGATCCTCACCTGCTCCGATCCCAGAGTTTTGAGCTTAGTTCAAGCAGCACAGTGAGGCTCTTCCTGAGGTCCCAGGCGCTAGTTGAAAGCCACCTGTTTCATCCACGTTGCCCGTCAGCACTAATTGGTGATCGTCATTTCCCATTTCACACAGAGGGAAACCAGAGAGTAGCAGCTTACCGTTTGGGTCTCATTTCATGTCGTCAACAATCATGAGCAAAACCAGTTTGAGTCTTAGTAATTATAGAAAGGAAGCGAAGAAAAGTGGAGACAATTCCATGGGAAAAAGATTCCTGGGATGGGCTGCGTGCCGACCCCCGGAGGGCAGCCCCTGACCCAGCACCCGGCCTGTGCCCACGTGCCCTGCGGGCTGGTCCTGGCTGACAGCAGGTGCCACTCACAGCGGGCTGGGACCCTCTGGTTGTGGCCCGAGGCCAGTTCAGGCAGCCTTGGAATTTGTATGCTGCCCCCACCCCCGACCCGAATGAATACAACATGCATTTCTAGGCCCTTCCGCTGACTTCCAGCTTCTCTCTTCCAGGTTACGGGGAGAAAGCTTCTCTGAACAGCAAACTCACAAAGGTGAATTTTAATATGTCAAGTAACAGAACTTTTATAACCAAATATAAAAGGCTTGAGCCAAGCAATCAGAAAACAAAGTTTTGGGGGATTAGAGTATTTGGCAAACATTCCCAGACATTGATTGTATATAAGACAACATAGACTTCATATAGAGTTTATTTAAGACAAGGTTGTTTTTTTTTTTCTGTAATCAACCACTTAGTCATATAAAGAACGGCTGGTACTTTATTATAGTAACACAAGAAAAACAAAACGTATGTATTCATTTGGTTTATTAAACTCAGTCAGTGTAACGTACCCAGCAGTGCATTTAAGATTCTCAAGTAGATTTAGAGTTCTTTCGGGTACAGTTGAACTTTGACCACATTTTCCAGCTTAATTAAGTTTCTCTTGCTGCATCCAAGACACTCACTCGTTCATGGAACTAATATTGCTTGCTCATCTGTCACAGGCTTCCCCCCCCCATTTCAGCTGGGGTTCCACCCACCCCTGAGCCGGGAGATGGGGTGCCTGGGCCACTGGGCAGCGTGACAGGGACGGCAGGCCGGGTGGCCAGGAAAAGAGGGGCAGGGGACCATTTACACTTGTGAGAATTACAAGTTCATTTATTTAGACTGTCTTAAAAACCAGTCCTTTATAATTTCCAAGGGCTCAGCATTATTAAAAACAGAAACATTTTATTTCTGACAGACTCCATTACACATACCTTCTTCCCAGTTGACAAGCGGCTCTTAGCTTTTCCCATGATGGGTCGACCATGCAGGTCATCGGACATCAGTGTCTCCCCATGTGGGTTCGCTGTCACGGCCTCGCGCTCCTTCCCAAGGTCACCTGCTTACCGGTAAGACCCCCGCCCCCCACCAGGGGAGTGTGGACAAGCACTCTGTTTATTCTCATCTTGTCATCCTTTGGGAAGGTTTTATAGTTTTGTTCAAAAAGATGTTTCATTTCAATTCTGTGCCTCTTACAAATATTATTTTTCATAACATTTCTAATAGTTACTCCTGAAATATAGAAACATATCATTCTTTTTCATTTAGTTTTTTTCATCAGTCACCTTGATTTATTTTTGTGCCTGTGTCTTTTTTTCCAGTAGACCAACTCGGTATTTATGTATGTATGTATTTGTTTATTTTTATTTATTTTTTTAAATTCATGAAACATTTTAATGTTTCTTTATTTACTTTTTTGAAAGAGAGAGACAGACAGACAGACAGAGCACAAGCAGGGAAGGGACAGAAAGAGAGAGGGAGACACAGAATCTGAAGCAGGCTCCAGGCTCTGAGCTGTCAGCACAGAGTCCGATGCCAAGCTCGAACTCATGACCTGAGCTAGAGTCTAACACTGAACTGCCTGAGCCACCCAGGCAGCCCCCAACTCAGTATTTATAAGTGATGATTGTTAGTAGAACTTTCTGTTATTTGTGACATATTTCTCGGATTTCTTCAAGTCTTGAGAAAATGGTGACTGCTTAGAGAAAAATGCGAATTATAAAATGGATGGCAAAATAACCTTGGCTCCTCCCAGGTGTCCCCGGGAATGACTCTGCAGTGGTGAGTTAGCTGTGACAGCCGCGATGCATTCCTCAGTCACCAAGCGAGTTTTCCAGGCGTGTCCGGAATTTTACCCCAGGTTTGGGAATGCACTGAAATGTGGGTGCTGTTCTTTACTCCTAGATCCAAAGATGTGGTGAGTGACATTAATTGCCTAAAGTTGAACCTTCTTCACTCAACATGGAATTCTGGATTTATAGATTTCCCCTCAGAACGATGTTTTGCCTGAGTTTCTTGCTGGTGAGAAGCCTGCTCTCAACTAAACAATGATCTGGGTGCTGGTGCCTGTGCCATCCCCTGCAAGAGTGCCATGTCCAGATGTCCACGGCGCACACTCCGTAAATTAACAAGCAGCAACCCAAGGCAGTCAGCCTATGAGACTGGGGGAAGCAGACTTTCGGCTTTCTGCTTTTCTGAAAACACGGATTTATTTAAATTTATTCTTTTCAGTGTTTGGTTTCCCTGAGGAGCCTGAAGTCTCCTGTCTTTGTTTCATCCTGGAAACCTCTCAGCCACCGTTGGCTTCAGTATCCTCCCTCCTGCCCTCTCTTTTCATCCTCAATCTCTCCACTCCTTTTCCTATTTGTATTTTGTGATCTCTTCATCTCCCTCGTTAGCTCCTCTGTCAGTTGGTCTTGCATTTTCTTTCACTCTAAGAAAAGTCTTCAGTACAGCTAGGCAATTTAGTAACTACTGGTCATCAGCTAGAGCCTCCGCATCTATTGATCATTTTTATTTTAATGATTATATTTTCATTCTAGGTTTGGTTCATATTTTGCAGAATACTTTAAAATGAACAAACTTTTTACTTTTTTTTTTAAAAAAAAGTCTTAAATGTTTATTTATTTTTGAAAGAGAGAGAGAGAGATTGAGCACGGGAGGGGCAGAGAGAGAGAAAGACACAGAATCTGAAGCAGGCTCCAGGCTCCGAGCTGTCGGCACAGAGCCTGACGCGGGGCTTGAATCCGTGAACTGTGAGATCGTGACCGGATCCAAAGTCGGACGCTTAATCAAGTGAGCCACCCAAGCACCCCCAAACTTTTTACTTTAGATTAGTTCTAGATTTATAGAAGAGTTGCAAAAGTAGTTCAAAGAATTCCTTTATGCTCTGAATCCATATTCCCTCATTGGTAGGAAATACCCTCCGTTAGTATTAAACACTTGTCACAAGTAATAAAACAATAATGATGCATTATTACTAGCCAGTCTCCACATTCACGTCCCCTTACTGTTACCTGATGTCCTTTCTTGTTCCAGATCCCCGTACGGGATATCACACTGCATTTGATCATAATGTCTCATTAGGTTCCTTTGGGCTGTGACGTTTCCTCAGATTTTCCTTATTTTTGATGACCTTGGCAGCTTTGCAAAATACTGATCAAGAGTTTTATAGATTTTGGGACAATTTAGATTTGTTTGATGTTTTGCTCATGATCAGACTGGTGTTATGGGCTTTGGAAGGAAGACCATAGTGTAAAGTGCCATTCTCATAAAGGGTCCCTACTGTCTAGATGACCTTGTAGTGATGATGTCGACCCTGATCACCTGGCCAAGGTTGTCTTTTCCAGCTATCTCCACCGTAATGTTACCTTTCTCCCTTTCTATCCTGTTTTGTTTGGTAAACCTCACCAAGCATTCCCCACCTACCGGTGACCCACCAAGCATGAGCCATAGGTGGGGAGCCGAGCAGAATCTTTTTGTCTTAATATATTTTTTAATGTTTTATTTATTTTTTGAGAGACAGAAAGTGAGGAAGGGAAAGTGAGAGGGTGGGGGCAAAGGATCCAAAGTGGGCTCCACACTGACAGTAGTGAGCCTGATGTGGGGCTCAAACTCAGAACTGTGAGATCATGACTTGAGTTGAAGCCCAACGCTCAATCCACAAAGCCCCCAGGTGTCCTGCCAAACCTCCTCGATAAGGGAATGTCTACATATCCTACTTAGAATTCTTCTGTATAGGAGATTCGTCTTTTATTTCTCATCTACTGGTTCATTCAATCATATCCTTGTATCAGTGTGGCCTCCAGGGTGTTTATTATATGCATGGGGCTGTAATGCCACATTACATTATTTATTTTGTTGTTCCAATTGATCCAGCTTTAGCCACTGTGAGTATTTTCAATCAGTTCTGGTGTCATGACCCCATCGTTTTCTTTTCTGAGTATTTACTTACATTCTGATATATTTCCTGTCTCAGCCTGAGAATCAGTCATTTCTCTAAGCAGTGCTAGATCCTTCCAGGGGAGAATGGTATTAGGAACAAAGATCTGGGTGCCGAATGCACTCATTTCCACTGGAGTGTCATGGTTTCTAGTTCCAACTTTAAGAATAGCTTTTTAAAGGTATCATTGATGTCCAGTGAAACTACATTTTTAGGGTACAATTTGGTAAGTTTTTATTTTTTGTACATATCCATGAAGCCATTACCACAATCAACCAGTGAACACACATGTCAGCCCCAAAGGTTCCTCGTGTCTGTTTACCCTCCCCCTCTTTCCTTTCCCACCACCCCTCACTCACCACCCATCCCAGACAGCCAGGGCTTGGCCTTTTTACTCACCATATTATTCTGAGATTCATGGATGTTGCTGTAGGTGTCAATAAGTTAATGCATTATTATTGTTGGATAATATTCTGCTAAGTAGATAGACTGTAATTTATTTATTTTTATTTTACTTTTTTTAGTTTTTTTAAAAATAGTTTATTGTCAAATTGGTTTCCATATAACACCCAGTGCTCTTCCCCACAAGTGCCCTCCTCCATTAGCACCACCCTCCTTCCCCCTATTTTATTTATTTTTGAGAGAGGGAGTGCAAGTTGGGAAGGAGCCGGGGGGGGGGACACAGAATCTGAAGGAGGCTCCAGGCTCCTAGCTGTCAGCACAGAGCCTAACTCGGGGCTTGAACCCATGAACATTGAGATCTTGACCTGAGCCGAATTGGATGCTTAATCCACTGAGCCACCCAGGCATCCCTATAATTTATTGACTGACTCCCTTGTTTTTGGACATTTGAGTTGATTTCAAAGTTTTTTTTGCTATTAAACACAGTGCTGCTGTAAGGTCTTGTGTGTATCTGTGCTTTAATTTTTCTTGGGTAAATATTACAAGTGGGGATTCTGAGTTATGCGTCAGTGAATACTTTACTGTTTCCAAATGGTTGTATAAGGGCGTTGAAAGTTTTTTTACTCTTTGTTTTTGTTGCTGTGACAGTTCAATCACGTTCCTACTTACAGACACATCCTTACTCACATCTTAGTTTGTTTTCCCTGTTAGTTTCAGTTACATAAATTCAATACTTCGACTCTTTAGAAATTTAAATTTTTAAATATTTCCTCTTCATGTCTTTTTTAGGGATTAATTGAAAATAATTCTCTGTTTGTTCCCTTTTTTCCTGAAGAAAGGCTAGTAGTTTGAAATTTTGTTTCTAGTCTGCAACTCCTTACCCTAGAGATGACAGAAATATTTAATTTAACAGAGTCTAAGGTTAATATATTTCTGAACTATCCTCCTGAGCTTTAGGATTTAGCACCAGATTCTTTAAACAGCTTCTACCCATCTGCCCTTCCTGTCCCAGGTTTTACTTTCTGCTTGGTATTTCAATCCACATATTACAGAAGATTGTTACTGATTTGTGCAGTTAGACACAAACCAAAATGGCGGCACGAACGCTTCAGTGAGCTAATTGCCATTCTGGTCATTCTGCTGAAATCTGTGTTTTCTTATGATTCCTTTAAAGATCTTCTCTTTGCATTTGATAGGCTTTAATTTTACTGTAATGCACATTTATGTGAATTGTTTTTCTTTAATCCTGCTTGAGGTTAAAATCCTGAAATTTGAAGCACGATTTTAAAATCTGGAAAATTCTGTTATTATTTTATCTTCGAGTATTGCTTCTCCCTTTTCTCTCTGCTCCTCTAAACCTAATAGTCCCTGTTCACTGGATCTATGCTCTGTTCCTCGTGTCATATCAGCTCAAAGTGGACTCTCTTTACAAACAGTCTGAAACATAAAAGTCACTTGCTTCTACATCTATTTTGTTTTAAGGTGAGTAACCAACCAGTTATACAAAAGAAGTTGCAGTAGGAGAAAAGAGTTAGCATGGTCTTTCTTTTTCCCATTTTTTAAATGTTCATGTATTTGAGAGGGGAGGGGCAGAAACAGAGGGAAACACAGAATGCAAAGCAAGCTCCAGGCTCTGAGCTGCCAGCACAGAGCCCGATGCAGGACTCGAACTCACAAACCATGAGATCATGACTGAGCCGAAGTCGGACACTCAACCTACTGAGCCACCCAGGCCTCCCAGCATGGTATTTTAAACTTGCATTTACCCACAGGTAGATCAAAGATATGTGATAGAGATATTCTCTTTGGAAGTAGGAATCTTGGTGTGTGTGCATGAGAACAAACTCCGTGGCACAAAGGACCGGGCAGGACCCCACGTGAGAGGCCAGTAAGCTCGTGGGCTGATGGCTGGGCCTCAGCCAGTGCGAGGCCTTCCTGTTCCGGGAAACGAGGTTCTTAGTGCATGCTGGCACTTGGTACTCAACAGACCCAAGTTCTCTGCCTCTCTGATCATTGAGTTCTACATCATTTTGGCAAGGTTTTAATGAAGAAGAGTATATAAAACACACACAATACAAAATAATGAAAGTAAATGAACAAAACTTGGCTTAAAAACATCTACTAGAAATTCTGAACATACGAATAGGTTTTATGGGGAATTTCTTGGAAACAGGGCAGAACATAAGAAAACTAACGGTGAATGTACACAAAAATCCATGCACTTAACCCCAGGATTAAGGGAAACCAGAGTGAGCAGCCTATTCGCATTGGGTCCTTTGTAAGAAATTCACGTTGGAAAGGACACAATGTGTTGTGTTTCTGCTCATGGAATCCCAGTGAGGTTCTCCCCATGGGGTCAAGGGAGCATGGAAACCCTTTGGGAGTCAGGCCTGGGATGACACGGATGCCAAGTGCCATCAGGCGCCGTGCCGAGAGGGTCCACCAAGGGACCAGCGTGAAGCACCCTGGGCTTTTCCTGCTGCACACAGAGCAACGGTGGGGCAGGGGCGAAAGAGAGAAACACACACAGAGAATCTGAAGAGGCTCCAGGCTCCGAGCTGTCAGCACAGAGCTCAAAGTGGGGCTCACACCCATGAACCGAGAGTTCATGCCCTGAGCCGAAGTCAGACGTTTCACCCACTGAGCCCCCCACACGCCCCCACCATGGATTCTGTTTAGAACTCACCCTCTCCGTGTTCCTTTGCCGGGAAGCCTCCTACGGCAGACATCATGGTCCCTAGAGTTGAGCTCGTGTTGTTCACTGACTCCAGTGGGGGGTGTTCAGGTTTCCCGTGCTCCCGACTCTGCTCCGTTGCCGCTGTTGCTGCTGACTTGTTTTCCTTCAGGATCGAGGCAGGTGCTGTCACATTAAATGTCATGTTTAGTTCCTTCTCTGGCAATTCTCTCCTGGATTCTTAGCTTTGCGTACTTACATCTACAGTGCACCCAGCATCCTAACGTCACCAAGATTAAATCCTCCTACTCCAATGCCAAGTGCCCTTCTAATTCTACTAGTTAACAAAAATGTCCAAGGTGAGCCACCGTAGGTCCTAATGACCCATATATCAAGTTCCATACAAAGGGGATGTTTTCAGTCTCTAAACTTCCTCCGCACTTAAAGGGCTCACCTTCCCAGGCTTGCCAAACTCTGGCCCCATGGACGTGGTGAACAGTCTAGAACTGCTATAGATTCTTACATCACCGTGTCCCCCGCAGTGTGGACCTTATTAGTAATAGAAAAACGAAGGTGACTGGGGCATTAGCTGGCAGCAGGCAGGAGGGCACACCCGCCCCCTCAGCGCGCCACCCGCCAGCTGTCTTCTGCTCAGGACTCAGTTGCTCATTTTGAAAGCAGTGCATTGTCGCAGTTCTGACTCAGACACGATGAATCACAGCAGTGAGGGTCATGGTGATTGGGGGAGGGGTCCCAGACCAGAGGCAACGATCAAACATTCTACAGGCCACTCCCAGGTGGAAAGGCTAACTCGGTTCCAGAATGACGTCTAGTTATCTATAAAGGGATGAGAGTGGGCGAAGTGTAGATGCTTTAGGAAAGAAAGGGAGCAGTAATATCCTGAAATGAGATAAAGAGGAATTAACATTTGCATTTAAAATTTTTGTAATGTTTATTAATTTTTTTAGAGACAGAAAGAGGTGGAGCATGAGCAAGGGAGGGGCAGGGAGATAGGGAGACACAGAATCCAGAACAGGCTCCACTGAGTCAATAGCACAGAGCCCGACATGGGGCTCGAACCCACAAACCACAAGATCATGACCTGAGCCAAAGTCGGACGCTCAGCCAAAGGAGCCACCCAGGTGAGCCCGACATTCACCTTCTGAACATGAGTGAATCGTTACAACAGCAACAAAGAGTTTTTCTTCGTTTATGTTGGTTTTCATAGTAAATCACTCCAGCTTTATTAATTGATGTGGTTCTTTCTGTCCCCTGCATAATCAGAAGGCTGGCTTGAGTGACTGGTTTTTGTTTGGCATCAGTGTGTTACAACTGTTTTGTCCTGGGCACGGGGCGCAGAGCACTGGAATGTGCACGCTCAGCGGGGAGACAGGAGTGTCCGTTCCGTCTGCACACTGCTGTTTCTACTACAGTGCCCCCCATCAAGCGTGTGGGCTCATGGAAGAGGCACGGAGGACGACAGAGAGTCCTTTTTGTCTGACACACTAGCGACAGATCGTGTGAAATAATTTCCACCCGACCCAGACTCAGACTGGTTGTTGTTAAGAGCATGGTGTCCCCCCAGCAGGGGGAGGGGACTGTGTTGCCCAGACAGCCTTGAACCTCAGTTAATAGTTCACTCTCCACATCACCGGTTTCTGAGCCCAGTGGTATTTCCAAGTGTTCCGGTGACCGCCCTTGTCACTGAGTAACTGGGGTTAACACGAAATACATCACTGTGACCCCCTCGACATTCTTCTTTCTTGGGTCTCTGGGCCATGTATCATGTTGGGAATTCAATCTCCCTTTAGTGGAAAGATTAATGTTTTATCAGAGGAGAGACCCCTCAACCCCATGGACTCCGACACTAGCCATCTTGAGGCTTTGTGTCTGAAATTCGGTTTCATGAAGGCTTCTGATTCAAGGTGCACCAGCTTCTCTTTCAGGTGCTTGTGCGCACCTGGGGAGACCCTCCACTCATGGGATGTGTAGGAGCAGCCATTGGTGGCCACGCCCTAAGCAGAGCTGGTGGGGGGGTCTGTGGTCAGGAGGGCGGGAGGCGGCTGGGGTGCAGTACCTCACTGAGGGGTTTTCTTGTCCTCTCGTTTCCAGAAGCCCCCCACTCTCAGCACGGCTTGTGTGCTCTCTGCTCCCTGTCCGGTGCTCCAGGAAAGTAAAGAGCCTGGTAAACCAGAGACACTCAGAGCCCGCCGTGTGGCCCCTAACAAAGCCAGGGAGACAAACGCCCCATTTTGATGATGAATTTCCGGGTGACAACTGGCCTTCCTATGGAATCTACGACTCACCTGTTAAATCAGCACGAGCACCGCCCCCTGAGGCAGCCGAGGAGGAGGCTGATTCCTGCTTCACAGAGGGGCCACTGAGACCCACGGGGGTGAAGGACAGCCACAGCTCCTGCGCAGAGGTGGCCTGGTCACCCGGGGCTCAGCGGCTGTGCCCTCCCAACATCCTCCCTCCAGGACGCCTGCCTCCCCCCTGCAAGCCACGCAGGTGCTCAGAGCTCTGTGGTCTGAGGGATGCTGCTGGCTGCTTGCCTTGGCTGCAGGCCCAGGCCTGCCCTCCATGCTCCCAGACCACTGAGCACCCGGGAGGAATGGGCTGGACACCCAGGATCTGGGCCGGCTTGCAACCCTCACTTTTTCATGGTGGTCATCCACCCCGTCCACGTCCCGAATCTCAACTTTCTGAGAACAAGCATCTTTTTTTTTTCTTTCAACATTTATAACATATTTTTTTTTAATTCAAGTTTAACATACAGTGTAGTCTTGGGTAGAATTTAGTGATTCATCACTTACATCACACCCAGAGCTCATCACAACTAGCGCCCTCCTTGATGCCCATCTAGCCCCTCCATCAAGCCCGTTTGTTCTCTATTCCTAAGAGTCTCTTATGGTTTGCGTCCCTCTCTGTTTTTATCTTATTTTTCCTTCTTTTCCCCTGTGTTCACCTGTTGAGTTTCCCAAATCCCACATATCAGCGAAATCATATGATAATATGATATCTGTCTTTGAGAAGGAGGCTCCTAACCGCCCCAAGGGAAATAAGCGATCACTTGTGGGTCTTTTGATGTCAGGGAGCTCAGAACAGTTAGTTGTTAGGCTAAAACCTGTCTTGAGCTGGTTTTTCTCCTCCCACTAAGGAATGAAGGAAGAAGAGGAACCACACACCTACGGTCTGGTTTCCTTTCGTGTGTTAAAGCATGCAGCTCAGTCTACACAGCAGCCTTCAACACTCACTTGTCTGGCATTTGCCCATTTCTTTACGGCACAACGCTCCGTGTGGTCCCCACCAGTCCTGGTCGAGGCTCAGCCCCCAGGGGCGATGTGAGAAGTGAGTGCTTGTGATTTCACTTGCTGTAAGCAGTCCCAGATCCGTGCGTGATGGAAATGCTGATTTTGTCCCCGGCTGCCCTTGTGTGTGGCTTTGAGTCCTGTCTGTGATCAAGCTTGGTCGTGGGCCCTCACAGCATTATGCTTCCTGTGCTGTTTTGGGATTGCTCACCTCAGATTAAAAACTACAGCAACAATAAACAGTTTTGGTGTTTTTACTTTATTTTATTTTGTTTTATTTTATTATGTTATTTATTTACTTTGAGAAAGAGCACAAGTGGGGCAGAGGAAGAGAGAGGGAGAGAGAGAATCCCAAGCAGACTCTGTGCTGTCAGTGCAGAGCCTGATGTGGAGCTCGATCCCCTGAACTGTGAGATCATGACCTGAGCTGAAAGCAATAGTCAGATGCCTAATGGACTGAGCCACCCAGGTGCTCCACAGTTTGGCGTTTTTAGTCACATGACTTAGCAGACAGGTTTCGCACCACACGAGAAAGCCTCCAGGCCCCCACCGACGGCACTGTTGAATGTGGCTCCCAGGATCTTTGTGGCTTCACCCGCATGGGGGACCTGGAACTGCACCTGAGTCAGGAGGGAGGGGTGACCAGGTGGAGCCCCAGGCAAGAGGGAGAAATAGAGAAGGGGTGCGGGGCGGCCCGGGGGGCGCAGGCAGCCCCATCAGTGGACCGTCACCCAGCTGTACCATCTCAAAAAAGACCAGCTGGGCGTGGCGTGGCCAGGGCTCAGTCAGAATATTCAGGCACCCAACATCCACCCCACCCGGGTCCTCTGGATGACAGGCATGAGCCCCCCGCATAATTCCTGGGTCTGACGAGCTGCATTGTGGAGAATCGGGCCAAATTTTCGGGATCGCCGGGGAGAAAACAACATCGTCTCTCAGTGTCAGTGAAAGAGTTGTGCACGGCAGGGTGGGCCCTGTGGGGTGCTGGTGGGGGGACCCCCGAGGGAAAGGAAGACGCAGTGTGGAGGCCACACGATGGAGATTGTTTGAGATCGCGCCAGCAGCCCTGGTGTGGAAAGCTACATCTTCCCGGGGCTCCAGCTCTCGGCACAGGAGGAGGACGGGCTGGGGTCGTGGTAACGTTTACAGAAGACACCCACCTGCCGTCACCTAGGAGCACTGAGGCTGAGCGGGGGTCTTGTTGCTCACTAGTGCCCTTGGTTTCTTATTTCTCTTGTAGCATGATTTGTGTCTTGGGGACCTTGCTTTAAAGTGAAGGTGTTTGGACTTGTCCAATAGCGAGTCCCTGACACAGCCGACCCGAGTGAGAAGGGCCCCAGGCGGGGAGTGGCCAGCCGCCTCCCCACCGCCACACTCCTCTTGCATCCAAACTGGGCCACGATGAGAACGGCAGCGCCCACCAGCAGAGCGGCTTTGTGGAGGCAGAGACGATGGTCCCTGGAGCCTGGCGGTGGATGGAGAGAGGACAGGTCTCGGGAAACAAAGGGAGCACACGCTCTGCCCACTGGTGCAGTAGGATCCGCCCTGGAAGGTCAGCCCCTTTGAGGAGAAGCAGGCTGTTCAGTTTTGAGGTCTTGGGAGGTGCATACCTTCCAAGAAAAAGTGAAAAATAAATCCCTCTGGGTTTGCACAGTCCTAGCCCTGGTGCGTACGCTCTCTGGAAAATGTGTGTGAAAACGAGGGACGGCAGTGCCAGGCGTTTTGTGGGCATCAAGAGGTCGTTGGGACGCCTGTCACAGAAGACACAGCAGATGCTGGGCTCGGGCTGCCGTTGGAGGGGGTGTTGTGCCTCCGGTCGAATTCCCTTCCCTCTGAAATGCCACAGGGACACTTTTCCCTCTCCTGTGAGTCTCTGGTGGGGACACAGAGTCTTTGGCCCATGCACTGGGCACTGCCAAGGACACCCTACAGTACACAGGTGTCACACGCCCAGTGCCGGGCGGTGACTGGGGCGCACAAGGTAAGTGCGGGGCAGGCCGAGGGTCCCGCCTTCCCCCTCCACCCAGGAGGCTGCTTGCCAGCTCCCCCTCCCATTCAGAGCTGCGCCTGAAATAGTCCATAGCGTTTGATCCACTTCAAGCTGGCTTTCCGAGCAGCCCAGGACTTGGGCTGTTCTCTGGCACTCTCCTTTCATGCTGTTGTTTCTATTATCTAAGCTTCTTGTGTATGCCCCCAGCCGGCGTGCTGGGTACTTCCGTGTGATCCCCATGACGCGCCCGACGCGCAGAATCTGCCTCCTCACACCTCCCGTTGTGCCTTCCTGTCGGGAGGCGCTTGCTCCGGTCCACCGGGAGGCTGCAGGTGTCTCTGAGGGCTAAGTGTCTACGCGGATCCGCTGTGGGAGGGAGGCTTGGGACACGTCGCCCTCTCCCTGCACCAGAGATAACACAATGACCCGCTGACAGCGAAATTCCGTCTTTGGAAAAAGAGTGGGACCCACAGAGACTTTACAATCAAGTGGAAACATGGAATCTTCCAGAAATTTAAATCACATCTCCGTTGGGTTAGAAAAATATTTTTTAAGGGACGTGTGCTAGCAGCCTTCTGAAATTCTTCCTCATCACTCCAGCTGAATAGGCTGAAAATAAACTCAGTTCATACGCCTCTCTGCATTCTGTACTGGGCCTTTGTTCTTTGTCCATCGCCGGCAGGACTTACAAAGTTACTGTGTAGCACGTCTCCTGGAGCGCCCCCTGGGGTGGGACTTGGAAACTTCCCACTTCACTAGCTTTGGTGTGGCTACTGGTGCTATGTATGTGAGTGTGCGTGTGTGCGTGTGCCTATGTGTGCACCTGCACGCGTGTGTGCCTGTGTGTAGGTGTGAGCACCTGCGTGTGTAGGTGTGAGCACCTGCGTGTGTGTGTGTGAGCACCTGTGCGTGTGCTGTGCGTGTACCTGTGTGCACCTGTGCGTGCATGTTCCACGTTTTATTAAAAAGCCCCCCTTTGTATTACCGTCCCCACCCCCGTCCCCTACAATTGTGCCGTGGGGAGCCTTATACTGTGCAAGCTGGTGGGAAAGAACGTAATTATTTCATGAAAATATTTAAAGAGTCTTTTTCTTTATACAAATGGGTAGCTTGAGATGCAGCCCGTTGCACTCAGCAGAGCCAGTGAGTGTTGAGAATGCGTGCTGGGTGTCCCCAATCTGGGAGGTCCCATGACGTCAGGTCACCGAAAGCACATTTTTCTTCACCTGAGCACCTTGCTCGGAGGTAGCAATGGACGCAGAAGTGTCAGCAGGGGTGACACTTTACGCCTTCGCCAGCGAGTCGAGGTGACTTTCCTTGGCTTCGGGGGAACTGCGTGTGTGTAGGTCAGAACTTTCCCGGCCAGCTCTGAGGACGGAGGGATGACGAGTCTCCTGCCAGAGTCAGAGGGCAGGTGTGTGAGGTCTGGGGGGCCGCGGAGGTGGGACACGTCCAGCGCCAGCTCCGCCTCCTCAGCCACGTCACCTGGGCTACACTTGACCTGCTCCGGAGGCCATTCATTGTCATTGTCCTCTGAGGGAGCTGGGGCCCAATCCTCTGTGAGTGCTCTTCCATCTCAAACCACCGCAATTCTGCACACAGCCCTGTAGTTCTCAGCGCGCACGAGAGGTGTTTCTCTGATGGCAGATTAAGTTCAACTCAACGTCGACTGAATTCAATTCAATTCAATGTGGAATCCATGTATCTGTTCAGAAAATCACTGTGTTTCCCTTACTATCGGATCCGTCACGAATTCTCTGCACACCAGGCATTCCTCCCGCTCCATCTCCATGGCACCTGAGTAGCACCTTTTTGGGCAAAGCGATGGGCGTGAGCGCCTCAGAGCGTCTTCTGCCGTCCGTCTCCTGAAGACGCCATGACAGGGAGCAGTGTCTTTTCTTTCTTTTTTTCCCCAAGATGCAATTAGCCCTTAATAATTATGTATTTTTTTCTTTTTAAAATTGTATTAAAAATCTAGTTAACATATAGTACAATATTCGTTTCAGGTGAGCAGTTTTTAATTTTTAATTAATTTATTTTTTAAATGTTTTTTATTTATTTTTGAGAGACAGAGAGAGACAGCATGGGCAGGGGAGGGTCAGAGAGAGAGGGAGACACAGAATCCAAAGACAGGCTCCAGGCTCTGAGCTAGTTGTCAGCACAAAGCCTGATGCGGGGCTCAAACTCATGAACCGTGAGATCATGACCTGAGCTGAACCTGAACGCTCAACCGACTGAGCTCCCTAGGCGCCCCAGGTGAGCAGTTTTTTAAATCTCAGTTGTCAACCTTCTGATTGGGAAATCTATGAACTAGTGGTTTTTCCATAGTTTTCTTGAGGAAAAAAAAGAGAATTAGATTTGTGCACTGGGCTCCGTAACTGCCTGTTTTTCAATTTTAAATAAATCGTTCCCTCTCTTCTCAGTTTCTTAATCAGTGTTTCTCAACCCTGGATATAGGTTAGTACTACATGGAGGGCTTTAAAAATACCAACGACACAGTTTGGGACCAGGCCAACTCCATGCGGATCTCAGGGAGGGGGCAGAGTCTTTCCTCTCCCGGGTAGGGCGGGGGCTGTCTGGTCTTCATGTTTGTGAGTTCCGCTGGGTTCTCACCCGTAGCTGAGCTTGGGGACCCCTGCTCCTACTCACGCCTTCTCGGTCCTCTCCAGGACTTCCCCCACGGTCCCCGTCCTGTAATTGACCGTCGCAAGTGGGATTCTCAGAGTGCGGCGCCCTGGCTAGCAGGGACAGTGATGCCTGGGAAGGACTCGTCAGTTCCTAGGCCCCCTCCCGGCTCCGCTGATTCAGGATGGGTCCAGCTCCGCCAGGGTGGGTCCAGCTCTCTGTGCTGTCATCTGTCCCCCAGATGATGTGGGTGTGCGCTGAAGCTCCAGAGCACCTACCTGACATACCAACCCTCCCCTTCTCCGTGAGCTTTGGCTTCATTCTGTCCCTGCTGGATGTCCATCTAGAGGTCCCGGCAGCGCCTTGCAATCAGGTCAAGCTCATGTCTTCAGCTTCCTAGATCCCTCACCGTGACACTGGGCGCCCAGGCTCTGTGTCTGAGTTTTCTCAGCCTCACCTTGCTCTTTCCCCCAGTTTGTCCCCAAGGCTGTGTGCTTCTCCTTCACCACTGTTACGAATCCTGGCTTGAGCGTGATCACCTCAGACACTCTTCCCTAAGGGACCGGGACTTTTCCTTCCCTCCCTGCCCTCACTGTCCTCAGCTATGCTGCCTCTCTTGGAAAAACCTCATCAACCCCCTTGGCCCACACTGCATGCCAGAAACAAACACATCCATCCATTCATCAAACGAGCGCAAGATGCAGCCCTTTCCCCCGCATCCGGCTTGGTGACCAGCATCCCCGCCGGCTTGCCCTCCTGCACCCCAGAGCCAGGCGCTGGCAGCTGGGAGCACGAACCGCCTCCTGCCTTCCTGCCTCTGCACCTCGTGTCACGCCGCTGCTTCTGCTGACGTTGCTTCTGTCCGACCCTGAAGACCCTTCCATCAGCCCTCTGGCAGCTAAGCTCGGGCCCCACCTGCAAGCAGTGGCTCCCTTGATGATCCTTTAGCCTTTTCTTTGCAGCATTTATAACACTTGACATATTAGTATGAGGTGCACTTTTTACAACGAGCAGAACATAAACTGGGACATCTCCCCCAACCCCCTTCCTCAGAGCCTCACGGACGGATTAGACATTGGGTACTTCCTTTCTCCTCTCTCTCTCTCTTAGATTTCTCTTGCTTCCTTAACTACCTGCTTGGGCGTCTGCTGCATACCTCAGCGTGCCTCACCCGGCCCGGATGGGTCCCTCTCCATTTTCCTAATGTTCTGAATGTTATTCCCCCTCACAGGGACCCAACCCGGATCCTGGCAGACGCTTCCCCACTCTTCTCTCCAAGCCCCCATACCCATCATCCGTTTAGACACGTTGATTCTTCTTTTTCTTGTTGGTGGTGGTTTACATCTTCCTCTCTAGTCCTTGTCCTGCAAACCAACGAGATCCCCTTGTCCTTTGGTGCCTGGTAAGTGTGTGGCAGGGACAGGCTGGGACCGTGTATATGTGCGGGATGCCCTTGTCCCGTTAGAGACAGCCCTGCACGCGGGGACCATGACCATGGACCTCAACCCAAGCCCGCCTACCTCAGGTGGCAGCTTCTCGGGCTGTAGGAGACATCAGCCCTGTGCCCCAGGGGTTGGGACCAAAGTGCCTCTGGTCTCTTGGCCACCAGGGGTGCTTTGGCCAGCTTCCATCTTTGTACCCGCCCAGGTGAGAGCCCAGAGCTGGTCTCCTACCCGCCTCCGGGAGGCTTGTGCTCTGAGCCCCCACCCCGGCGGGAGCCTCTGCCCTCCGGCCACCTCCCGCCCGGACCTCATCTGTTCTAATGAGCAAAGGGAACGTACACAACTCCAATAACATTGCTCAATAAATCCTCAGTCCGTTGTTTCCCCCTGTGAATTGTTAACCTTCTCGCCCCTGCTCGGGAGGTGAGTGAGCTCAGGCCCTCAGACCGGTTCCGGGCCATCCCATATGCTGTGCGCGGGGCTCACCATCCGTCTTCAGGACGCAGCGTCAGGAGACCCTTCGCAGCTTTGGGGCGTCCGCCAGGGCCAGAAAAAGCCTTCTTTAACATCTGGCTGCTGGGCTGTTGCAAAATGCACATGTCGAACTCTAGAGGCAAGTTCACGTGCAGTCGAGGCTGAGGCGCCCCAGGGCAGGCGAGGCCGTGTGTCCTTCCGCTCGGCGGCCGCTCCTGGCGCTGTCTGCACCTGCTCGCCAGCATCCCCCGCTTCCACGAGGGCCTCCAGCGCCCCGCGTCTGTGTGCGCACACGAGCGCGTGTACACTTAGCCATCACGTTTCCTCCGATTTGGCCAATTCCCTGATCAGTATTAAAATTCAAAAGGGGATTTTTTTTTAACCAATTCTGTTTCCAGGGCAATTTTGTTTCCTCTAGGATTTTCAAAATATTTATTATCCGGGAATAGCTTTTCTCTCAATTTGCAGCTCCCTGGAGCTTTTATTTTTAATTCGTTTTAATTTAAACATTCCAGGGCACACTGCTCTTTGCATTCGCTGCCTGATCCCACTGCTGGGCTTGGGAGGGGCCCCGGGGAAGCCGGAGACTGGAATCTTCTTTTCCCAAAGCCCCACTTCTTGGTTTTCTACATATCGAATAATTTTAGTTTGTCTCTGGGCAGATTGCTGGCTGCTGTGGACTGTCGGTTCAGTCCTTTGTCAAATTCTGGGACATTCATTAGGCATCTTACCTGATACTTACACTTCCGACTGAGTGATGTACGTGTAATCCTGTGTTGTTAATATTGCAGGGAACAAAATTCTCTATTAAGGTAAATTCAAATGAAATATTTCAATTTACTTATAATTAACAAGCACGCTTATCTAATTTGCTCATAGTAATAAACAATTTTAAAACAAACTCTTTATGTTTACAGTGCACATAATGAAAAAAAGTTTTCTGCAAGTGATAGGAAATTAGCTTGGTCTCATTGCAGGCGAGAGGTAGTCAGCTAGACGAGATGTGTGCTAGTGACATTGGCATTTTCTTCTCTTGCTAAGAGGCTGACCAAGAACTGCTGTGAAAAAGTCTGTAAAAAGAAAGCGTTCATCAGAAAACTGACCCATAGCGCTCAGACGGTCTGCCACTGTAAAGACACAGGTCCGATCCAGCCTCCCCTGCACTTAAAGGGGAAGGCGCCCGCTTCTCCTGAAAGGGCGCACCTTAAGGAGGGACAACTCCTGCGGTGCCCAATCGGGAGAGGCCGGTCGATACCTTTGACCTTTCTAAAGGCGGGCCTAGTCACGCCCCACACGGGGTGTCCTGGGCCCACTCTGATTGGTCAATACTCCAACTGTTGTGATTGGCTCCCACAACTGCCAGTATTGATGGAGGGGCAGGGATTGGATCACTGTACACCTGTCATCATTTCCTGTAACGCCCCCTCCCAAAGGCATAAAAGGCCCTGCCCTGCCTTTGTTTCGAGCGCTCTCCACGTGACCAGCAGGTCGGGTGGAGACTGTGACCCCGAGCTTAAGCTTGTAATAAAGGCCCTTTGCTTTTGCAGGCATGACTCGGTCTCCCTAGCAGTCTCTGGTGCTTGTTTTGGGGTGATTTTACGAACTTGGGTACAACACCATGAGCATCTTTCCTTTTACCTAGTAAAGTTTTAAGTGCAAAATGGAATAAGGACCTGGAAGAACTCGGGCAGGTGTTGTAAATGCCCACCTGGAGCAGGTAAGGACCGAGGCAGCTGCCCTGCTGAGGCCTCAAGTCCTCTCGGAGTGAGAGAGACTCAGTCCCCTGACACAGTCACGCCTATGGTGCTACGATCGTAGGACCGGGTCAGGAGTGAGCCTACGACGACACAGGGTTTCAGTACTAGTGCTCAGATGTGGGGAGTGTTCGACTGGCCAACAACAACCTCGATTAGCCTAGCATTTGATACTTTACAAATTGTGGTCACGTCCCCGACCACCTTCCACATCCAGCACCGACCCTGAGATTTACCTGGCTGTGGCGATCCTCTCCCTAAGTCTCGTGTGAAGGCTCTGGAGGGAACCCGCCCAAGCCACCGTCACACGGTCCTGAGTGACCGACTGTGCAGGGCCCAGGCTCCCTGCTAGTTGTGGTTTCTCCAGCCCCTCTCTGCAAAATCTTGATCCTCCCAGCCACCGAACGAAAAGGTCCAAACTGGACTCCAGGACGTTTATTTCAGCTGCTGTAGCTTATCCTCTGTGTCAGGCTCTGGGTAACTTTGTTACGCTGTTATCTATGTGAATGGAAGGTGAGCCCTCCTGTTTCCCAGGTCGTGTTGATGTGGGTTTCACATTCTGGTGCCTTTTATGTGCCTATAAACTCATTGATTTGTAAGTTTGTTTCCTTTAAAGCCAGTAGCAGAATGAGGTCTCATTCAGTGAGATGTTTTCCGTGTCTGCCCGTATCCGTGTGGCCAGGACTACTGTGTATTTTGTAAGTTATAGAATGTATTCCTTGTATCGGTTTTGGTATTTCGGCAATAAATTGGGAGAGGGCAAGGGCTCACCTTGGTGTCCTTACAGATCTTCTAGGGCATTCTAAAATTGTCCTTCAGAGTTGTTCAAAAACCATTTAGAATGTTTTAGAATTGTCTTGTGTGAGAGAATGTTCATACCTACAGAAACGGACACATGACTTCAACTCGGTACAGTAGCAACAACACTTCAAATATGAAATACAATACACACAGCAACGCGAAATATGAAGTCTATTTGTATCTGTTTTGGGTTTTTATTTTTTATTATTATTTTTGAATATTTGATTATTTTTGAGATAAAGCATGCACACAGCAGAGGAGGGGCGGGGGTGGGGGGGTGCAGAGAATCCAAAGCCAAAGCAGGCTCCTTGCTGACAGCAGAGAGCCTAACACATGGCGAATTGTGAGATCGTGACCTGAGCCAAAATCAGACACTTAACCGAGCCACCCAGGTGCCCCTGTTTTTTTTTTTAAGTTTATTTATTTTTGAGAGACAGAGTGTGAGCAGAGGAGGGGCAGAGAGAGAGGGAGACACAGAATCTGAAGCAGGCTCCAGGCTCTGAGCTGTCAGCACAGAGCCTGATGGAGGCCTTGAACCCATGAACTGTGAGATCATGACCTGAGCCAAAGTTGGACTCTCAACTGACTAAGCCACCCAGGTGCCCCGTGTGTAGACTTCTTTAAAAATAAATAATCCCTGTGTGACTTTGGTTCGTCACTTTACTTCTCTTTGCCTGTTTCCTCTTCCATAAAACAGAGAAAATGATCAAACCTCTTCCATACAGCTTTTGTGAAGATTAAATGAGTAAATACATCTCGGGGCATCTGGGTGGCTCGGTCCATTAAGCGTCTGACTCTTGATTTCAGCTCTGGTCATGATCTCACAGTTCGTGGGTTTGAACCTTGCACAGGACTCTATACTGACAGTACAGAGCCTGCTTGGGATTCTCTCTCTCCCTCCCTCTCTCTGACCCTCCCCTGCTTGTGCTCTTTCTCAAAATAAACAAATAAACTTTAAAAAAGTAATCCTTGGGGTGCCTGGATGGCGCAGTTGGTAGAGCATGTGACTCTTGATCTCAGGGTCATGAGTTCAAGCCCCACACTGTGCATGGAGCTTACTAAATAAATAAATAAACAAACAAATAAATAAATAAATAAACAAACAAACAAACCTTGGCGTGGACTGTCTGGAAAATCATGACTAGTAACACTGCAGGAAATCCATCTCAGCTCATGCTAAGCAACAGACAATAACTGCCTGAATTCCTTATTTCCCTGGTCGGGTTGGTGCAAGTGTAACGAGGTGCAAACATAAGGGCGTGTACCCAGGAAAAATCTCTTATGGGTTCAAAGCCTTCCTCTGGGCCCCGGAGCCGCGCTCAGCAGTAAAGTCTAGAGAGGTATGGAAGGACACTCTCCACCAGTGTCCAAGACCGCTTCCCGTCAACGAAAATGAAAACGAGAGGCTCAGTGGAAAACCTAGTTGAGGCAGTTACTGGAACTGGAATTACTCGGTCTGTGAAGAATCTAATATCCTCTTCCCTTGATACCAGCAATGGACACAGTTAAATGTGGGGGATAATGTGGAATTATTACTGTGAAATAAATGTCGGCAGATAGTCATAATCAACTTCCATTTCTCCCAAATGCAAGTAAACTATACGTTGATTTTCCATTTCTTCAAACACATTCTCTGTCACATAGATTACATCTTTTATAAATATATGATGATATATAATATATGACATTATTTTAAAAGTATATAATTTATATATTATATTATCTATACAATTATATACATTTTTTTTACAAGAGTAAAACTATAAGCAAACTGACCAAAGGCTTGTAAGAGCTCCTTTATTTTGCAGTGAACACTGATAGACACATTTGTTTTTAAAAATTTTTTAAATATATTTATTTTTGAGAGACAGAGACAGAGCATGAGTGAGGGAGATGAGAAAGCAGAGACAGAGCAGAGAGAGAGAGAGGGAAACACAGAATCCAAAGCAGGCTCCAGTCTCTGAGCCGTCAGCACAGAGCCCGACGTGGGGCTCGAACCCATGAACAGTGAGATCTGACCTGAGCTGAAGTCGGACATTTAACTGACCAAGCCCCCCAGGCGCCCTGATTTACACGTTTCTTGACCCTGAGACCTTGTAGGATTCCAAGCTCCCTCCCCTCCCGTTTTTCTGTTCCTTGCTCCCTGGGACAATCAGTGACTGTGCAGGAGGCAGGGGGTGGGAGCTGCAGAGCCCTGGGAAGAGGCTCAGTGTGTGTGCTCACGGGCCACAGGCGGTGACATGGTGACTCTGAATGAGATTGAGGAGGGCACCGAGGACAGGGGATCATTTCTGCCCATGACTGGGGGACCCTGGAAGGTTTCAAGGGCCTAATGCTTTCTGAACATCATATTTAACATCTCACGGATTAAAGACGGTGCGGGGAACAGAGCAACCACAAAAGTTAGGAGACACAGAGCTCCTTTCTGAAAACGCTGGTGCTTTCTGGTGCCACCATCACCAGACGGTGGTGAGGGGCTCACCTTCCGGATGTGGCTTGAGGTCAGGTTGAAGCAATTTAAGCTAAAACAGTGAAATGTATTTTGAAGACAGTAGGGACACTTCACATTTCCAAGGAGGGGGCTTTTGTGAACTGATCTGTGTTTTTGAATCAACTCCCAGAAGTTTGGGAGTAGTCACAGGGAGCGTGTCTGGAAGCTTCATGGCTTCTCTTCCACATTTAAGGCTGTGGTCCAATTCGAGTTAATTTCGACCTCTGCCGTGAGGTAGAAATCAAGATTCAGGTATTTTTCTATATAGATCTTGGATTCAGCAGGTGGTCCCTGTGCAAATGTCACACGTCCCCCCGATTTGCACCTGTTTCCTCGTGGCTAATCAGGTCACGCTCTGTGGGAGGCTGACTGGACAAAGTTCCCAACAGTCTCCCTGTATCCACTCATTTTACTCCGTAACTTTTACTTCTCCCCGATTTTGCTTTGGACACAGCCATGTGACTTATTTGGACCAATTAAAAGTGAGTACAGAACTTCAAAGGACGTGAACTTCCAAGAGCTCTCTTGCATGATCACACATGCTTATTTGGATCTCTGAATTCACTACCCTAACCTGGAGGCGTGGAGTGGTGTGAGGGACCCATGGCTGAGATCCCGGTCATGTGAGCTCACCTCGCTGAGGCCATCAGACCGACAACAGCCAGCTGACCCCAAACATGTGAGATGGCTCGCCCCAGGGCACTGACCAGAAACCCAGCCGAGATCAGTAAATCTGTCCAAATGACCACTGACACATGAGCAATAGGAAATGTGCTGCTTTACAGCATTGCTTGCAAGGGTGGTTTACAAAACCTCTTTTTCACAAAAGCAGGTAACTGTGGCAGAAATGGCTGTGTAGACGCGAGTATTATAACAAAAATCAAAGTACCTGCAGTCCATGAGGACTGGGCGGAGGGCAAGAGGGAAAAAGGAGTTTTTGAGGAGGCTGGAATTATGGGGCCTGCGTCTGTTAGAATAATTTGTGGGACCATCACGTGTGGTGACTCAAAAGATAACAAACGTACCAAATACACTTTGGGATTCGAACAATTGTATTTTGAGGCAGACTGCTGAGTGTGCAGCCGTCTCCTATTAGCCGCGTAATGAGCTAAAGCAAGAACTGGGTATGATACAAGCAGAATGGAGAGGAGATCAGACACTCTGGGCCTGGGAAGTAAAATGGCTTCTTGTCTCCAGTATTTCTACCCGAGAAAATTCTCAGCGCAGTGCACTTTCTCGGTGACATAATGCGTTTTGCCTAATGGAAGATGAATCAAAATCCAGAAAAGTAACATGGGTATAATCTATCATTGTATCCCTGAATTCCCAGGATAGACACGAATTGCACTAATTTCCCCAGTGGTGGTCATTGTAGCTACTTTTCTTTTTTTCTACTATTGGATCCAGTTCAGAATCCCACCCTGCGCTGGATGGTGGGGATGGATATTTAACCCCCTTTAGCCCAGGAAATGCCTTTAGTTTCCCTTTGTCCTCTGTGATCTTGAGATTACAAATTCAGCTTGGTTATTTTGTAGAATTTGGTTTTGTTGCATACGTCCTCGGGATTGAATTCAGGCTATGCTTTTCTTTTCGGTCTAATTACTACAGAAGTAATGCTTCCTTCCCAGGACATCTTATATCTGTAGGCACATGATATCAGCTCCTCTCCTTATTGGAGATACTAATTCAGATTACCTGGTTACAGTTGTGTTAGGGTAACCTGCCAAAAAGCGATTATTCTGTTTGTCATCAGCAAATAATTTCGAGTCTGTGTATCTATTTATTGTTATCAAACCTCCACCCGTCAGGCTTTGCATTCACCGGAGAGCACGGCTTGAATCAACTGTCCCCACGATGCCATTGCACTTTCTTCACCGTGCGTAATGGCGTCAAGGTTGTGGGTACACATGACAAATCAATTCTAGATAGTTTAAACAGAAAAAAAAAGTACGGAAACATAGTAGAGACGCTCACGGGGTGTTGCCCAGGGCCAGGGAGCCATATCCTTTGACAGTACCGTCAGGAGCCCCGTCCGCAGACCCTGATGATGGGCCCAGCGGGAGGGTCCCCTGCCCGGCTAGGCTCAGCCAGCGGGGACATCCTTCAGCGTGTGCTCTGGCTGGACCTGGGGTAGGAGGCCCACTCGTCCCCCTCCCCCACAGGAATCCACAAGGCATCTACTCTAGATTTTCTGGCTTCCGAAGAGAAGCCCTAGGCCTGCTTCTTCAAATACCATGATCAGTGGGTACAGTGCTTACACCGTAGCTGCAGGTGAGTCTGGGCTGAGCTCTGGTCTCTTCCTTGTGGGGGCAGGGCACCGACTACCATAATGAGGGGTCCACCAGCCACTGGAGAGGAATGTTTGCAAGATGTTTTTAAATGACCAGCTTTATTTTTATTTGATTTTTTTTAACTTCAAATATTTGTTTATTTCTGAGAGACAAGGAGAGAGAGGAAGCAGGGGAGGGACAGAGAGAGGGAGACACAGAATCTGACAGGTTCCAGGCTCTGAGCTGTTAGCACAGAGCCCAACATGAGGTTGGAACTCAGGAACCAAGACATCATGACCTGAGCTGAAGTTGGACCCTTAACCAATTGAGCCACCCGGGTGCCCCTTTAATGATTAACTTTAACAGTCATATACTTTTATGTTTATTTGTTTATTTTTTCTTTTTTTCTTAAATTTATTGAGAGAGAGAGAGAGAGAGAGAGAGAGAGAGAGAGAGAGAGAGAGAGAGAGAGAAAATCCCAAGCAGGCTCCATGCTCTTAGAGCAGAGCCTGATGTGGGGCTCGAACTCACTAACTGTGAGATCATGACCTGACCTAGAACCAAGAGTCAGATACTTAACCCACTGAGCCACCCAGGTTCCCTGCTTGTTTTTTCTAATATTACTTTTTACCAGTTTGAAACATTGCCTTTGTTTATTTTTTTCCTTCTTTAATGTTACCCATCTTTTAATTGATATAATTCACTCTATATGTTTGTAACAATGTTTGAAAGGATTTAAGTTCTCTTCTCTCCTTCTACAACAGGACAAGGGAGCAGGCTGTGCTTTAGCCACCCACTCACACGCCCTCAGCCTGCTCATGTGGTATAGACTTTTAACCCGAGCCCTTGAATCACATAAGCCAGGCTTCACCCATAGTTACAGAGTCTCGTGTATGTTCTCAGGGCCTTTGCAGAACAGAATCGGATTCCAGTCTGTGCCTCCAGGTGTTATTTGCCCCCTTGTTATAATAAGTGGACCTTCTTCAAATGCAGACTGTTGGTAACTTGTGTTAAAATTTTGAACTGCACGTCTTTATCACCTGTGAACCTCAGTGGCCATTGACCAGCATGTGATGCCACTTTGGTCTTTTCTCCTTCAGAAATCAAACGTCCTATCTCGCTGCTTCGTCAACTTTAACGATGGGAAGTCTGCCGTTATTTTAACAGATATTTATTTGTATTAAAAAAGCAATTTTAGGGTCGCTGGGTGGTTCAGTCGGTTAAGCGTCCAACTTCGGCTCAGGTCATGATCTCATGGTTCGTGGGTTCAAGCCCTGTGTCAGGCTCTGTGCTGTTGGCTCAGAGCCTGGAGCCTGCTTCGGAGTCTATGTCTCCCTCTTTCTCTGCCCCTCCCCCACTTGTGCTCTGTCTGTCTCTTTCAAAAATAAATAGATGTAAAAAAATGTAAAAAAAAAAAAGCAGTTTGACTTTACCCTCCTTTGCCTTGCTGTTCTTCCAAATTCCACTGCCTTGTTTTTAGGTGGATTTTTCTTTTCAGCTTACTCTGAACTCAGATTAAGTCTCCTAGAGAAGGTGCAGGGCTCTTCGTAGGTGGAAGACCTTATCGGCCATTAACTTAGAGTTCTGTATGTCTGTCATTCTGTCATTTTCTCTCACCTTCTAGAGCTGCCTCTGAGTTTATCAGTCTCTCGGTCTCTCTTCTGGGTCACTTAGTTCTCCTGGTCCTTTCCCAAACCCCTTCCTGACAGATTCCTCAGAAATTGTCTGGGTAGCTCAACTGTTTCTTTTTTTCTGCTCCATCTGTTATCTGTCTTTGCTTTGTTATTTTATCTCCCACAATGGCTTAGAGATTCTTTGACTCGTTGACTCATACATTCATGTATCTATACATGTTTTCAACAGGAATTTATTGAGTTTCAATTGGCACCATACTCTGGGTTGGGGTGACTATTCTGTATACATGAAGTCATAAAATGGACCAATTTTCCTTAAATATTTTTCTTACCTTAATTTAAGGTAAGAAGAAAAATGTGGTCATCAATAATGTAAGTCTCAGGCCGCCATTTTCAAAAAATCATGAATTAAAATTCCATAAATTGGTTCCTAACAGGAAACAAAGCCTCTTCTCTCTGACACTTTATTCCTTGTGTGTGGGAATCAGACGCTTTCCTCCTGTGGGTCCCACACTCACACGTGTCCCCTTCACTCTCCCACACTGGACACGTTCAGACACGCGGGTGTCTGTTTTCCGAGTCATTCACTAGAAATAACCAATATTCTGTTTTTGATACTGGCTGTGAGCATGTCATTCAAAAGATCTACTTTTCTCCTCCTACCTCCCCGCCCTCCGTCCCTTCTTCTCTTCTTCCTTTTTCTCTCCTTTCCTCGTTTGGGTTTGGATGAGTGTGTGGTGTCCGCACTGTGCTGGCTGTGGGCATCCTCACAACAGACTCTACGACCCGTCTTCACATTCTCACCACGGCAGAGCTCACTGTTTTGTCGGGGCAGGTGTGGATGTAGAGGAGGTGAGCTGTGCGGTCTCTGGACGGATCAGGGCAGCTCTGCAGAGGAGATGCGTGTGAGTAGGAGCTCTGAGGAAGGCCGGTGGGCGGGGGTACCCGAGAGAACTGAGCGCTGGCAAAGAGGAGGGGAAACGTGGGTGCAAAGCCACTTCTTCCTTCGGTTGGCAAATGTTGAATAAGCCACTGAGCCGTTAGAAGCTCAGGGCCCTCCTTGGCAACGTGGGTTAGCAAGCCCGGTGCCCACAGAGATGCTGAGAGGAGGGAACAAGATCCTGCCCTGTGCCCAGGGGGGCACCCGCCCAGGGGGCACAGGGCAGCCAGGACTGCTGTGCGCGGGATGGGGGGGATGTCCTTGTCCTCCGGTGAGCCACCACCTGACGACTGACTGTGTCAGTTTTACTGAGGTTGTAAGTTCACTGGAATAATAGTGTGCCCCCGCCCCCACCTGCAGGCACTCAGAGCCTGTTATGATGGCTCAGCGCTCCCTGGGGGGCTGGGCACGCGCTCGCCAGCCTCATCCTTCTGCAGAGCAGGTGCTCCCGCTCAGCTCCCTGCCGGGACCAGTGAAGCCGTGGAGCGAGGGTGCAGGAATCAGCGGCCAGATGATACCCCCGGGGCAGCAGCACAGGCCCTGCGGCGCTGACCCCGAGCTGGGCGGGGTCCAGCTCCTCATGGGAGGGAGCAAAGGACGCCCAAGGTCAGCCCTGCTCCGGGCAGCTCACCCCGCCTTGTCAAAGACTCGGCACAGACCCGGATCAAATCAACCCGCTGCGGCTCTGAAATGTCCACCCTGGGCTCCCCCCTTCCACGTGTTTTCCTGGCGACAGGAAACAACTTCAAGGTCATTACCATGAACTATCAATCCGTCAGTCAACCTGTCCATTCAATGGAAGCTGCTTTGACGTCGCATTCAGAGGGAGATTGAACGACTCAGAACAAACAGAAGCCAAGTGCTCTGTACAATCTGAACACACTCTATGAGAAGTAGGAACAAAACAGCATTTCTTGTTAAAAAGAAAAGAAACCCTCGGGGCGCCTGGGTGGCGCTAAGTATGGGCTCTTGATCTCAGCTCAGTTCACAGTCTCACAGCTTGTGGGGTGGAGCTGCTGACAGTGTGGACACTGTGGACAGTGCTGACTGCTTGGGATGCTCTCACCCTCTCTCTGCCCCTCTCCTGCTCTCCCTCTCTCTCCCTCTCTGGAAAATAAATAACTTTAAAAATAAAAGAGAAAAAAAGAAAAGGAAAAAAGAAAGCCTAACCATCTGCACAAGATAAAGGATTTTATCCATTTAGAGGGAGGTGGAAAAGGGATTATCAAAGTAGAAACAATGAAAAGACCTTTGTCGATCAGCCACTTACCCAGATGGAGACCAGTTCTGAGTCACCCAGACAGGCTCGTCGCACACTCAGGCCAGGCCTTACCGTGGTGCTTCTGTGCTAGGTCTCCGAACAGAGGACAGGGCACCAGGGAGCCCGGGACAAGACAGCAGCCTGGTCTGGAAGGCTGTAGCACAGGCCCACCGTCCCTCCAGCTCCTGGGGACAACCGAGCCAGGACACTCAGGAGACGACAAGACAGAGGCGCCAGATTCCTCCGGGTGTATCTGCCCAAAAGGTGCTTCTGTGTCACTTGTCACTTAGCTCCTCCTCACCTGGACTTTTCTTATTTAAGGTGAAATCATAAGTTGGGTGTTCTGAAAACTCACAAGTGAATTCGGAACACGATTTAGGCTTTTCAGTGATTCAATGATATTCAGTTAGGTTGCTTTGGGCAACCAGAGACGACCAAAGAGAATTAATGAAGCCACAGTTTCCGCCTTTAGCTGGAGAAGCCCACAGATCTCTGATGAGACATTCTCTGTGTCTGGAGACACAAAAGACACGGAGGTGGGTGGACAGCAGGATGTTCCAAGATGAATCGAGGGTAAAATCTGCTTAGAGATTAGAAACAATACATCTGCTGTTATGACTAAGGTGCTTTTAGGACAAAGAGGGTGATGGTCTCAATTGGGTCCCCTTAAAATTATCATCAAGTCCCTAACCACTCAAAGAGGGTGATGGTCTCAATTGGGTCCCCTTAAAATTATCATCAAGTCCCTAACCACTGGCATGTCAGGAATGACTATCTTTGGAGATAGGTCTTTAAATAATGATAAAGTAACATGAGGCCATACGAGTGAGCCCTCATCTAACATAACTGGTGTCCTTCTAAGCAGAGGAGATTGGGACATAGACACACACAGAGGGACACCAGTGTGAGGGCTTGAAAGGCAGCCACCTACAACCCAAGAAGCCTCACCAGAGGCCACCTCTGTCGACACCAGGAGCTTGGACTTCCTGGCTCCAGAACTGTGGAAACATAAATTGTTTCAGCTCCCAGCCTGGCATTTTGTATGGCAGCCCTTTATGATAAGATCACCACTGGCTGTGAATACCTAGTGAGCACTTGACATCAGGCTAGTCTGAACTGAGATGTGCTGTAAGTGAAAAACAAGGATTTCAGTGAGTTGGTGTAAAAAGAGGATGTAAACTATCTCATTTAGCTTTATATTTATTTTGACGGGTGTTGTTGCAGGTGATGAGAAAGCCTGAACAAGAGGGCAGTAGTCACAAGGAGGGCAAAGAGGAAGGTGGAACCAGATGCCTGGATGGAGCTTTCAGATGAATGGTATTTGCAAAGTACAACTCTTCAAAAGAGATCATTGGATCCTCTCCTTGCTGGGGAAACTCAGAGCCCAAGAGCAGACCTATGGGGAACCAAAGCAGTGGTATTTGAAATTCATCCTTGATGCAAGACTGGGAAGGACTGTTAATGTGTGTTGCACGGATTGGTTTTGATATGCTGAAGGGTCTGAGTCAGCTAGTTGAATACACATAATGCTGCGGGTCAAGGTTGTGATCTACAAATCAGGTGTATTACTGCTTATTCCCAAGGGTCCCTCGTCTAGCAGAGACGTGGGGACGCGCAGTTCAGTCTACTCAAGAGAATGAGAGGAATAGGATGGACAAACCAGGGATGATTTATACTCAGTGCAAATAACGTGATATCACACTTAACATTACGTTAAGTTTAAGATGACTAGCACCAAATACGAGTATTACCCACACTTGGCTTATGGACTTGAACAAAGCTGGGTGGAAATGTGAAAGCCCTTTTGGGAAGAACACAGGATTCGATGATCAGTACAGGGTGACCAGGGTATGACCTAGCATGTGGAGCCCACGTGATTCTGGGGACCAGGGGATGACCGAGGCCCAGGAAGTCTGAAGGAGGAGCTGCCGAGATGGGTTCCGTGTTTTCCCACAGGGCACACTCGACCTGTTGGGTGGGACAGTTCCCTGTGGGGCTGTGGCTCACAAAGAGAGACATCTGTGTTTGGATCAGTCAGGGTTCTCGGGGAAGGCGAGTAAAGCAAAGACAGCCTCAGTTTGGGGGAACTAGGCCAAGCACAAATTGCACTCTTACCCACAACGGACACCGTGGAACTCCTCTTTTCCCTGCGCTCTGACTGGGCTCCCCCTCAAAACCACTCGGAATGTCTGTTATGCCCTGCAGTCGTCTGTGATTTCCCTTAAGTGGCCCCTTCCCACTTGGGTAGGCAAAGGCATCCAAGACAGGGTCACATGCGCTCAGCGACCTTGGCTGACGTGCCTCCTGAGCATGAAGCAGACACGTAGGGCCGATGCTGCAGTGTGTGTGGAAGGGGCTTCCTCACAGCTGTGGCCCTTCTTACCTTGTCTTCCATGGACCCTTCCCATCCTTCCAGCACCTGCAGGAAAAGTCTCTTTATGTGATCGTATGTGGCCACACAGACTCCACAGCCTGAGTTTTCCCAGCAAGGAGGGGATCCAATGATCTCTTTTTAAGGGTTATAGTTTACAAATACCATCTATTATTTATTTTTATTTTTTATGTTTGTTTTTTATTTATTATTGAGACAGAGAGAAACAGAACGTGAGTGGGGTAGGGGCAGAGAGAGAGGGAGATACAGAATCCGAAGCAGGCTCCAGGCTCTGAGCTGTCAGCACAGAGCCCGACGCAGGCTTGAACCCACGAACTGTGAGATCATGACCTGAGCCGAAGTCGGAAGCTTAACCAACTGAGCCACCCAGGCGCTCCAAACCATCTATTTTTTAAACTTTCAATATCATCTTGTATACATATTATGAATATGATCTAGCAGGTGTTATTTTTCAGTGGCAAGATATATACAAATTGCATATTTAAGCTTAGAATGAGAAGCATAAATGTTTTCTGGACACTTTGTAATTTAAAAAGTTTCCTTTCAGTGCACCTGGGTGACTCAGTCGGTTGAGTGTCCAACTTCGGCTCAGGCCATGATCTCACGGTTCATGAGTTTGAGCCCCATGTCGGGCTCTGTGCTAACAGCGTGGATTCTGGAGCCTGCTTCGGGTTCTGTGTCTCCTTCTCTCTGCTCTTCCTCCTCCCTCAAAAATAAATATATATTAAAAAATTAAAAATATGTTTTAATTTAAAAATAAATCAAAAGTTTCCTTTCAACTGGATGAACATAAAACTATCTTTGTGGATGGATACATACAATTAAAGCTTGAAAATATTTCTGTAATGAATTCAATACAATGAGATTGTTGTATTGGAATTAGATTAAGATTTCATAGCCTTCAAGGGAAACCATTTAACTTTGTTTGAAACTGAACAGTTCCTTGGCTGGCGAGGGAGGTTTACCTACAAAGGATGTATGAGAAACTTTAGGGAAAAATACCTCCAAAGCAATTATGGATTTGAGTGTGGTAGGGATTGTTCCTTCAGCAATCAGGCCCCGGGCAGGACTGAAAAGGCGCTGGGACAGGCATGCAGAGCCCCCTTTCACTCCTGCCGGGCAGGGATCAGATTCAGGCACCAGACAAAGGAGCCCAGGAGGGGAAAGCCTCTTTGCAAAGTGTTCCAAAACTTTTGAATCAACTCCCTTTATGTTTGCAGGTCACTGAGATTTGCAGACACAAACCAAAGGAATGGAAAAGATAGGTTTACAGGGGTAAAAAACCAGTGGATTTCAAAGAAGTAGAGCAAGATGCAATTATACTAAGGACATACCCTCAAGTGACTGGTTCTCACGTTCTCTGCTCTTTTCCATCATGAGACCCAAACAGATTCCCCTCCACCATTAGCGTTGTCCTGCAAATATATGAAAATACCCTACCCTTTCCTGGTCGAAACTGAAAAAACACTTACTTTAGGCAATTTTTTTTAAATTCACAATATATTTTTTTTTAACTAAAAGGAGGAGTAGGAGCAGATAATGATTGCAGGAGCTGAGTGACGTGGGGATCCTGAGCTCAGTTGTCCCATGAAGCTAAATTCTTGTCTAAAGCTCAGAAGTAGCTGAACTGCAGCAGGAGCCAACCAGACTCCAAAATCTCACCAAAGAGAAATTTTCTGTGGAAATTCTGTAGCCGGAAGCATGAGAGAACAGCTCTGAACTGAAACTTCCACTTTTGGCCCCAGACTTAGTTTTTTTTTTTTAATGTTTTAAATTTACTTTTGAGAGACAGAGAGAGAGACAACGCGAGTAGGGGAGGGTCAGAGAGAGGGGGAGACACAGAATCTGAGGCAGGCTCCAGGCTCTGAGCTGTCAGCACAGAGCCCAACTTAGGGCTCGAACCAACAAACCATGAGATCATGACCTGAGCCGAAGCTGGACGCTTAGCCGACCGAGCCTTCCAGGCGCACCCCCCAGACTTAGAAACCCATCAGACTGTCAAGTTCCCAGGGACCGAGAAGCATCTGTCAGAGCAGACCCTCATCCGATGTTCCTGCCGCAGACTTGAAGCTGCCAGGAGACACAAGACATAGAGACAAGAGCCGATGATGATAACTGAGGCCACACAGCATGGTGGCTGCTAACGGGCACACAGAGGCCGCCTGGTTCTACTGATGCAGGACCCTCTTCCTCCCCTTGGGACTTAACAACTTGCTGTGTGGTTGTGAGTCCCCCAGGCTCCTTGAGCAGGTCCTTGAAAACTTTATCACATGATTCTTTACCAAAGGAATGGGTGAATGGAAAAAGTGAGAGAGACGAAGACCAAAAGATGCATTATCTATTAACAGGCATGCACACACATATGTATGTGTATATATGCATAAATACATGTATGTATAAGTGTGTGTATGCACATATCCACACACACGCACATCCTTGATCCTTGGCCTGGCCTAGTTACATGGATGGATGAAGGGTTGATTGATAGAGTCTATACATAATCATCCGTTCACACTTTTGGCTTTATTATGAAACTCAGAGTTCATCTAAATGTTGGTAATACCATTGTTGTCATGTAGGCTGTGCTCCTTCCTAAGTCTTTCAGAGATGTGGGACTCTATGATAGCGTGATGGCCCCACTTCTCTAAATTCTAAATCCCGTGAGAAAATGAAACTGAACACAGGGTTACTGCATTACCTTCAGGAAAGGACAAGGACACTATCAAAATATATCAAAAATGTTCTTATGAAGGACTCTACTTATACTTTACACTGACATGTAATCAGCCACAAAGAACAACAGAGGATATGCTAGATAAGAGTACAGTGAAATAAAATGTTGCTGTCTGAACATAAGTGTATTTTTAGCAGGTTCTAAAATAGATACCTACCATATTTCAAATTCCTAGCTAATCTTCACTAAATATTTGGACTATTTAAAATTTAAAATGTTTCTTTTGAAATGTATACACACACATCTGTAGCTGTATCTTATATTTATCAAACATACATGTATGAGTGTGTATAAGTTCATGGTCACTTTGAATACGCATTGAAGCAGCACAAATCCAAGCTTGGATGTTGGATGCAAAGTGTTTCCCCCCCTCCCCCCCCTTTTTTTTTTGCATAAATGCTGCTCTGAACCCCTGCTTGGCAGGATCCCAATAATGCAAAAGGATCCTGGTTGTCTCAGAAGCAGAATGCATCCTGCTGCTTTGCTGTCTTAGATGACAGGAATCCCTGGGTGATAGACAAATTTAGAATGCATATGTAAACTTCAATTCATTGTAAGAAACAAACTGGTCCTCACTGAACTTTCCCAGTAGGCAGATTTCCATTGAAGTGTGGGAATTTATAATTACATTCTTTTGTAGACTGGTCTCTTTTCTCAGGAGTGCTTGAGGTTCAAGCTGAGAACCCTGGATTATCCTATTTTCCATATGCATTGTGGAATTCTGGGATAACTCCTTGGACATCTATTCCCCAAGCTTCTGTTTGTCAGTCCAACCAGGGTCTGAGTGTGGATCCCATGAAGATTCTTCTGAGATCAGTCACTTACTGGATTTAAAGTTGCCAGAGATTTTAAGTGAGGCAAGGAGAGCAATTTCATATTTTTATTGAAAAAAGTTAAACCCCACCTATCTATTTATCATTAATATCAGAAAAGCCCTGTACTCTCCAACCCCTGTGGTGACCTATACTCATTCTGTTTTCTACAGGAAGCTCTTCACTTTAAAGTAAGAAGAGTGCAGTTGCCTTTCTGGGTGATAACCTAGGTCCATGAAACCTCAGTCCTCCTGGCAACAACAAGGCCCAGGGGTGCTCTGAGAAATGGCCTGTTTATTTGACCTGACATTGATGCTCAAGGTTCATTTATGAAACTGGTTTTAATTATTTCACCAAGCCATTTTTATGTTTTTGCATTTCTTTTTTTTAAAACTTTAATCCCAGTACAGTTAATATACAGTGTTAAATTGGCTTCAGGTGTATGATACAGTGATTCCACGCTTCCGTACATCACCCGGTGCTCACTCCAAATTCCCTCTTTAGGCCCCATCACCTACTTCACCCATACCCTCCCCTCTTCCCTCTGGTAGCCACCAGTTGTTTTGCTTTATAAGAGTCTGGTTTTTTTTTAATCTCTTTTTTTCTTTGTTTTGCTTCTTAAATTCCACATATGAGTGAAATCATACAGTATTGTCTTTCTCTGACTTATTTTGCTCAACATTATACCCTCTAGATCCATTCGTGTGGTTGCAAATAGAAATATTTTATCCTTCTTTATGATTGAGTAATATTCCCATGTACATATATAACACGTCTTCTTTATCCATTTCTCTATTGATGGACACTTAGGTTGCTTCCATAATTTGACTAATGTAGATAATGTGACACATTGGATGCATGTAAATTTCAGTTGTATTTTTTAGGTAAATACCCAGTAGTGTGATTACTAGATCACATGATAGTTCTATGTTTATTTTTTGAGGAACATTCATACTGTTTCCCACAATGGGTGTGCCAGTTTGCATTCTCACTAACAGTGTAAGATGGTTTCTTTTTCTCCACATTCTTACCAACACTTGTTGTTTCTTGTGTTGTTTTTATCACTCTGACAGGTGTGAGGTGATGTTTCATTGTGGTTTTGACTTTTATTTCCCTGATGATGAGTGATGTTGAGCATCTTTTCATTTGTCTCTTGGGCATCTGTATGTCTTCTTTGGAGAAATGTCTGTTCATGTCTTCTGCCCATTTTAAATTAGATTATTTGATGTTTTGGTGTTGAGTTGTATACATTCTTTATATGTTTTGGATGCTGACTCTTTATTGGATATGTCATTTGAAAATTTCTTCTTCCACTCAGCAAATTTCCTTTCTTACTGGTATAAGACGTTGGGCTATGAGCTGTGTAATTCTATACTGCTCTGTGAAGTAACATCTCATTTTTATTGTAAACCTGCCTAAGTCAAGTTTAAAAGTTCTATTAACTAGCAGACCAAAACACATCTAGGACCTACTTTCCTTTATTTGTTTATTTATTTATGTATTTATTTATGTATTTAACATTATTATTTATTTAACATTAAAATTTTTTTATTTTATTTAAATATCTTTTTTCCCTCTAAAATGATAAGACGTAAGACTTCACCACAAAAGAAATAACAAGCAATAGAACTCATGGCCAGAGATTTAATCAATACAGAAATAAGTAAGATGTCTGACCAGAATTTGAAACAATTATAAGGATTCTAGCTAGGCTTAAAAAATATAAAACATACTAGAAAATCCCTTCCTGCAGAGATAAAAGATCTAAGACCTACTCAGGCTGAGAGTAAAAATGCTATAAACAGGATGCAACCTGAATGGATTCCACGACAGCAAGGACAGATGAGGCAGAAGAGCAGATCAGTGATACAGAAGATGGAATTATGGAAAATAACAAAGCTGAAAAGAGGAAGGAAGCAAAGATAATGGATCATGAAAGTAGACTTAGGGAACTCAGCGTCTTATTAGGATGGAACCACATTTATATCATAGGAGTCCAGGAAGACAGAGAGTGAAAAAAGGGGAAGAAGTTTTATGTGCGCAAAGTATAGCTGAAAACTTCCCTAATCTGAGGAAGGAGTAGACATCAATATCCAGGAAGCACAGACAACTCCCATTAAATCCAACAAAAGATAGCCATCTCCAAGACACATCATAGGCAAATTCACAAAATACACAAAGAAATAAAGACTAGAAAGAAAGAGAGAACATCACCAGAAATACTCACTTTACAATAACACAATGGCACTAAACTCATATCTTTCAATAATCAGCTCAATGTAAATGGACTAAAAGACCCAATCAAAATACTTAGGGAATCAGAATTAAAGAGAGAGAGAGAGAGAGAGAGAGAGAGAGAGAGAGAGAGAGAGAGAGAGAGAGAGAGAGACCCATCTATATGTTGTCTACAGGAGACTCTTTTTGGACCCAAAGACATTGACAGATTGAAAGTGAGGGGATGGAGAACCATCTATCATGCTAATGATCATCAAAGAAAAGCCAGAGTAGCCATACTTATTTAAGACAAACTAGATTTTAAACCAAAGACTATAACAAAGATGAAGAAGGGAATTGTATCATAATTAAGGGGTCTATCCATTAAGAAGATCTAATAATTGTAAATATTTATGCCCCAAAGTTGAAAGTACCCAAATATATAAATCAATCAGTAACAAGCCCAAAGAAACTCACTGATAATAATACAATAATAGTAAGGGGCTTTAACATCCCACTTACATCAATGGACAGATTAAGCAGAAAATCAACAAGGAAACTATAGCTTTGAATGATGCACTGGACTGGAAGGACTTAACAGATATATTCAGAACATTTCACTCTAAAGCAGCAGAATCCATGTTCTTTTTGAGTGCACACAGAACATTCTCCAGATCACAGATCATATACTGAGTCACAAATCAACCTTCAACAAGTACGAAAAGATTGATTTCATACCATCATATTGTTAGACCACAACACTATGAAACTTAAAGTCAAGCACAACAAAAAATTGGGAAAGACCACACATATACTTGGAGGTTAAAGAACATTCTACTAAAGAATGAATGGGTTAACCAGGAAATTAAAGACAAGACAAAAAATACATGTAAGCAAATGAAAATGAAAACAACACAGTCTAAACTTCTGGGATGCGGCAAAGGCAGTCCTAAGAGGGAAGTATATTGCAATACAGGCCTACCTCAGGAAGCAAGAAAGGTCTCAAATACATAAACTAACCTAATACCTAAAGGTGATAGAAAATGAAGGACAAATAAAATGTAAAGCCAGCAGAAGGTGGGAAATGATAAAAACTAGAGCAGAAACAAATGACATAGAAACAACAAAACAGTAGAACAGATCAAGAAATCTAAGCACTGGTTATTCAAAATAACTAATAAAATTGATAACCCCCTAGACAGACTTATAAAAAAGAAGAGAAGGACTCAAATAAATAAAATCATGAATGAAAGAGGAGAGATCACAACCAACACCACAGAAATCAAAACAATTATAAGAGAATATTATGAAAAAGTATATGTCAAAAACTGGGCAATCTGGAAGGAATGTACAAATTACTAGAATATTCCAAACTACCGAAACTGAAACAGGAAGAAATAGAAAATTGGAAACGACTCATAACTAACAAAGAAATTAAAACAGTAATAAAAAAAATCTTCCATAAAACATAAATCCGGGACCAGATGGCTTCCCAGGGGAATTCTACCAGACATTTAAGGAAGAGTTGATACCCAGTCTTCTCAAACTGTTCTAAAAGGTAGAAATGGAAGAAAAACTCTCAAATTCATTCTATGAGGCCAGCATTATCTTGATTCTAAAATCAGACCAAAAAAAAAAAAACACCATTAAAAAGGAGAACTACAGGTCAATATCCCTGATGAACATGAATGCAAAAATTTTCAACAAGATACTGGCAAATTGAATTCAACAGTACATTGAAAGATTTATTCACCATCACCAAGTGGGATTTATTCCTGAGCTGCAGGGCTCGTTCAATATTCCAAATCAATGTGATGCACCACATTTATAAAAGAAAGGTTAAGAACTATATGATCCTGTGAATAGATGCAAAAAAAATACCATTTAACAAAAAAACAGCATTCATTCTTGATAAAAAACCTCAGCAAAATAGGGGTAGATAGAGCATTCCTCAACATTATAAAGGCCATATAAAAAAGACCCACAGCTAATATTATCCTCAATGGGGAAAAACAGAGAATGTTTCCCCTATGGTCAGGAACAAGACAAGGATGTAGATTACCCCAATTACTATTTAACATAGTACTGGAAGTCTTAGCCTCAGCAATCAGATAACCAAAAAAAAAAATAATCAATAAATAAAAAAAGCATCCAGGGACACCTGGGTGGCTCTGTTGGATAAGTGTCTAACTCTTGATTTTGACTCAGGTTATGATCTCATGGTTCATGGGTTGAGCCCCCTGTCAGACTCTGTGTTGATGTTGAGGAGCCTGCTTTGAATTCTCTCTGTTTCTCTCTCTCTCTGCCCCTCATTCTCTCTAAATAGATAAATAGATAAATAAATAAATAAATATACATTAATAAAAAGAAATAAAAGGTATCCAAATCTTCAAGAAGAAGTCCAACCTTCACTATTTGCAGATGACATGATATTCTACATAGAAAACCCAAAGGACTCCACCAAAAAAATTGCTAGAAGTAATACATGAATTCAGCGAAGTCATAGGATATAAAATCAATGTACAGAAATGTGTCGCATTTCTATACACCAATAATGAAGCAGCAGAAATAGAAATCAAGGAATTTATCCCATTTGTAATTGCTCCAAAAACAGTTAGATACCTAGGAATAAACCCAACCAAAGAGGTAATAGACCTTTCCTCTGAAAATTATAGAACCCCTATGAAAGAAATTGAAGAGGACACAAAGAAATGGAAAATCGTTCCATGCCCATGGAATGGAAGAACAAACACTGTTAAAATATCTATACGACCCAAAGCAATCTACACATTTAATGCAATCCACATCAAAATACCACCAGCATTTTTCACAGAGCTGGAACAAATCATCCTAAAATTTGTAAGGAACCACAAAATACTCTGAATAGCCAAAGCAATCCCCAAAAAAGAAAAACAAAACTGGCATTATCACATTTCCAGATTTCAAGCTATATTATAAAGCTGTAGTCATCAAGACAGTGTGGTACTGGCCCAAAAACAAACACACAGATCAATGGAACAGAATAGAAAATGCAGAAATGGACCTACAACTATATGGTCAACTAATCTCTGACAAAAAATGAAGGGAATATCCAATGGAAAAAAGTCTCTTTAACAAATGGTGTTGGGAAAACTGGACAGCAACACACAGAAGAAGAAAACTGGACCACTATTTTACACCATACACAAAAATAAATTCAAAATGGATGAAAGACCTATATATTATACAGGAAAAAAAAAACCCCATCAAAATCCTATGGAAGAATACAGGCAGTAACCTCTTTGACCTTGGCCGCAGCAGCTTCTTACTAGACATGTCTCTGGAGGCAAGGGAAACAAAAGCAAAAATGAACTATTGGGACTTCATCAAAATAAAAATCTTCTGCACAGTGAAGGAAACAATCAACAAAACTAAAAGGTGGCCTATGGGATAGGAGAAGATATTTCCAAATGATATATCTGATAAAGCATTAGCGTCCAAAATTGATAAAGACCTTATCAAACTCAACATCCAGAAAGACAAATTATTCAGTTATTAAAGAGCAGAAGACATGAATAAGCAATTTTCCAAAGAAGACATCCTGATTGCTAACAGATACATGAAAAGAGGCTCAACATTACTCATCATCAGGGAAATACAAAACCATGACGAGATACCATCTCACACCTGTCAGAATGTCTAATAATAACAACACAAGAAACAACAGGTGTTAATGAGGATGTGGAGAAAAGGGAACACTCTTGCACTGTTGGTGGAAATGCAAACTAGTGCAGCCGCTCTGGAGAACAGTATGGAAGTTCCTCAAAAAATTGAAAATAGAACTGCTCTATGACCCAGCAATTGTGTTACTAGGCATTGCCCAATGTATACAAAAATATAGATGTAAAGGGGCACACGCCCCCTGATGTTTATAGCAGCATTATCAACAGCAGCCAAACTACAGAGAGAGCCCAAATGTCCATCAACTGGTGAATGGATAAGAAGATGTGATTATATGCACATGCGTGCACACACACACACACACATACACACACACACACACACACACACACACACACACACAGTGGAATATTACTCAGCCCTCAAAAAGAATGAGATCTTGCCATTTGCAGTGATGTGGATGGAGTGAGAGCATATTAAGCTAAGTGAAATAAGTTAGTCAGAAGAAGACAAATACCATATGATTTTACTCATATGTAGAATTTAAGAAATGAAACAGATGAACACAAACCCTAAGAGACTCTTGAATACAGAGAACAAACTGAAGGTTGATGGGAAGAGGTGCATGGGGAATGGTCAGACGGGTGATGGATACTCAGGAAGGCCCTTGTTGTGATGAGCACTGGGTGTTGTGGGTAAGTGACGAATGAGTGAATTCTACTCCTTAAACCAACACTGCACTGTGTTAACTAAGTAGAATTTAAAAATTTGAAATGAAAAAAGAAAGTTACTTCCTCATACAACTACCTACAATTAAAAAATAAAATTATATTCATTTCTATGTGGTTTTTTTCTTTTCGTTTTCTTTTTGTATTATTTATTTTATTTAAAATGTTTTTAAGTTATTATTTATTATTTAGAGTGGGAAAGAGAGTATATGAACAGAGGTAGGGCAGAGAGAGAGGGAGAGAGAATCCCAAGCAAGCTCTGTGTTCAGTATAGAGCCTGATGCAGGGCGTGATCGCAAGACCCTGGGACCATGACCTGAGATGAGATCAAAAGTTGGCTCACGTGACTGACACACCCGGCACCCCAAATTTTCTTTCTTTTTATAGGTCTTCTATTCTCAAAAATAATTCGAGATGACTAGTTCCTGGCTTTCAGCATAGACATCATGCTTGTCCCTCTTTTGCTCATTGGGCTAAGATTCCTGTGTCTCATCATCATTATTATACAAATCAGAGACAGGCCCACGAGTTTCTTTCTTGACACTAAAGTTGATGCTTGAATCACATGGGTGTCCAGGGTGCTAATCCCAAACCCTTGTGTAGTCAAAAATTTGCGTGTAACTTTTGATTCCCCAAACACTTAACTAATAGTTTCCTGTAGACCAGAGACCTTACCAACAACATTAGCCCTTGATGAACACATATTTTATATATTACATGTACTATATGCTGTGCCCTTGCAATAAAGTAAGTGGGAAAAAAGAAAATGTTATTAAGAAAGTTATAAAGGAGAGAAAATACATTTAGGATCCTATCCTGTATTTACTGAAAAACATTCACATGTAAATAGACCCTGTAGTCCAAACCTGTGCTGTTCAAAGGTCAGCTGTACTAGTGTATTTATCCCTTGAACTTGTCGGTGAAAATAAGCACCGTTATGTGAGTTACAATATGTTTTGGGAATGAAAGCAACACAGATGTAACTGGGCTTGGCCAAAGCTCTGGCCAAAGGTGGCAGAACTATAAAAACCGCTCTTTCCGTCCTCACGGACGCGGATTTCAGATGTGTATTCTGCTGCCGATCGAATGGGCAGCTCTGACCGCAGCCGTAGCCTGGCGTCCGGCAGGAGCGGTGGCACCTCTCTGGTACTTGCCGACCGCCAGCTGCGGTTCCTCCACCTTCCTCACCCCCTGGTCCACAGCGCTGCTTCTCCATTGGTCGTTATTACCTTCATTGCTTGTCTCCTGGTGCTACAGTGTAACTACAGGCCAGTAAGTGTCATTTTATTCGCTAGTGGTTTCTGCAGCTGGCTACATCCTAGCTCGCGTTAGGTGCCAGCTGGCTGGATGAGTTACCCTTATATTAACTTATCTAATCCTGCAGCTACTCCTTTGTGACTGTGTTGTTGGCCCCACTTTACAGACAGGGGGATGGAGGCACAGTAAGTATTTTGACTTGTGTTCCCAAAGCCATACAGCCAGGAGACGGCAGCACCAGTATCTGAATCCTGAGACGCAGTCAGATGTCCGGGGCCCGGGTCTTAAGCACTGGGCAAGATGCCTATGCTTCTCCAAGATCTCAGTGTCCAGGGGACTGTGACAGACAAGCTTTGTGCCCTCACTGGAATAGCAGTCCAGTGTGAGAGTCAGATCGTAAACCCATAACCGCACACACGTCTCTTCCTGGAGAGCCCTGTGATGAACGCACCTCGAAAGCTCTCTGGTGCAAGTGTCCCGCCCCGCCCCACCTTGTCTACCCGCTGCAGAAATATCTCCACGTGGGTTTTTTCGACCCCTTTGAACTCTTGGCAGTTGAGGGTGGTCACAAGGGTCTGTGCGCCTCTTAGAAAAAAAGATCGCAGCAGCAACATTTTTGCGAACGACAGAGAATATGAAAAATCCCAGGAAGAGTGAAGTGTGGTTCATTCATATTCTATTGCTGCCATAACAAATCGCAACAAATTCAGAGGCTTAAAACAGCACAAGTGTGCGGTAAATCGTTTTGCTGGTTGGACACAGGCGCTGCTGGGCCAAAAGGATGATGTCTGCAGGGCCGACTCCTTTCTCCAGGTGGCAGAGAGGAGGATCCGTTTCCTTGCCTTCTCTCGCCTTGAAAAGTGGCTCCGATCCCCAGCACACAGCCCCTCCCCCACATGCAAAGTCCCCCAACTGGTGTTTCTGCTTCCTTTTTCACACCTGTTTCTCTAGTTTGTCTGAGTAGAGTGTTTTGCCTTTAATGATTCAGGGAATCAGATTAGGTTCACTGGGATACGCCCGTAATTTTGTCCGTATCCGCAAAGTCCCTCTGGCATGTGAGGTAACGTTTCACAGGTTTGAGGAATGAAGATGTGCTTGTCTTTGGGAATCGCTATTCTGCCCACAGCGCAGGACTGTATGTTAGAGCTCTTGTCTCCCAGGACATTAAAATCCTCCCTCAGGCTTCAGGTGGAAGGATGCCAGATATGAAGCAGCTGATTAACAGAGGGTGGGGTGATTTATCTTCCAGACCATTCCATGGCTTACATCTTCCTTCCCGTTGTGTCCACCAGAGCCCAGATCAGTGACCTGCTGGACAGGCGGAGGCTCCCCCTTTCAAAAAACCCTGACTTGCATTTTCTGGCCTTTCCGATATCAGCGCCACCTTCTGCTGCTGAGGAGTCTAATGTCCAAAGACATCTTTCGTCGTCGCATGAAAAACTTTATTAACCCTTTACTGCCCCAAAGAAAAAGTTATTCATTTCTGAAAGAGTTACTCAAAGCGTTGGTATGGAATTAAATCATTTGAGGGGAGAATTTATGTGGCGCTTGGTTTGAGGCAAGTGCTGTTTCATTGTTGTTGTGTGGGTTCCCATAATCAAGCCACGGGTACTTCCAGCCCCTTCGTAACTGGGCTGGGCTACAGTGTCTATCCATGTGAACTTTCTTTTGTTGGTGTTAAACAAGAATCGATTGTGTAACAATGCCTAATATTGCTGTGTCCAAGAAGAGATTTGCGACTCACGCCATCCGTGCTCTCAGAGGGAGTAAGAAGACAGATGGGTCCAGGTCTCTCAGGTCAGGAAAACTCACACGGATCAGGGAGGAGGGTACTTAGGAAGGACGGGGGCATGCACGAATTGTCGCTTTTTCTGTCACGGGACTCAATGCAAGCAATTGGACAAGATGGCCAGCATCTAGCCTAACAACAGCCCACTAAAATTTCGTGTGAGTACCTAACACGATGTCACAGAGTCCGATGGGATTTTATTTTCAGTTTGCTTATTTTTTATTTGGGAAAGTAGATCATAACAACTGTAGGTGAGACTTGAAGGGAAGCAGAGGCAGGGGGGATTTTTTTTTTAAATAGTTTATTGTCAAATTGGTTTCCATACAGCACCCAGTGCTCTTCCCCACACGTGCCCTCCTCCATCACCACCACCTCTTTTCCCCCCTTCCCCTTCCCCTTCAACCCTCAGTTCATTTTCAGCATTCAATAATCTCTCAGGTTTTGCGTCTCTCTCTCTCTCCCCAACTCTCTTTCCCTCTTCCCCTCCCCCTGGTCCTCCATTAGGTTTCTCCTGTTTTCCTGTTAGACCTATGAGTGCAAACATATGGTTTCTGTCCTTCTCTGCCTGACTTATTTCACTTAGCATGACACCCTCAAGGTCCATCCACTTTCCTACAAATGGCCGTATTTCATTCTTTCTCATCGCCATGTAGTACTCCATTGTGTATATATACCACATCTTCTTGACCCACTCATCAGGTGATGGACATTTAGGCTTTTTCCATGTTTTGGCTATTGTTGACAGTGCTGCTATGAACATTGGGGTACATGTGCTCCTATGCTTCAGCATTTCTGTATCTTTTGGGTAAATCCCTAGCAGGGCTATTGCTGGGTCATCGGGGAGTTCTATCAATAGTTTTTTGAGGAACCTCCACACTGTTTTCCAGAGCGGCTGCACCAGTTTACATTCCCACCAACAGTGTAGGAGGGTGCCCGTCTCTCCACACCCTTGCCAGCATCTATAGTCTCTGGATTTGTTCATTTTAGCCACTCTGACTGGCATGAGGTGATATCTCATCCTGAGGATGCCTGCTGTTTTCCTCTATCTTCAGGCTCCATTCACAGGGCAAAGCCAGTGCCCCGTGCTGTGGGAGATCCTTCTCATGAGCTGGCCCCTAGCATACAAGATCTGGACAGCATGCCCCGGCGCAGCCCAGCACGTGGCGGGACTCCTGGGGTGGTCAGTGCATCCCTCTTCTGCTCTAGTCTTCAGTCTACAAAACTTCTTATCCTTCTTCTCATTTTTCAAATGTACATTTTGTAAGCAATACAAATCCATTTAGGATATCCGTATAATGGCAATGCTCTTAACCATAAAATGAGTGGTTATTTCTGAAACCAAAAGGCAGCAAAATAAGCTCTTCCCATATTTCAGCATATAATCTATTACTATTCATCATTGGCTCCATCCTCACTCCCTTGTTGAATTTTATGAGGAATAAGATGGTCTCTACCCCCCTATACGTCATTTCAGGGCTAGGAGCCTGACTGATGCAGTCTGCTGCATGGCTGACCCTTAGCTCACGAGGGACCTCTGTTCCAACAGGTGTCTGGCCTCCAGCATTCAGTACACTGTTCACTGGCAGAATCAGTGAGGGTTGGTCCTGGGACTTCGTCTGACCTGTCAGGTCACAACATCTTCTGTTCCCATGTAGACCCACCCCAAACCCAGAAAGGAGACAAAGGTCAGTAATGCTTTGTATGGTGGACAGATTTTCTTTGCGAGGAATTATCATAAGCTACTTGCTAACACGTTAAACTTAGACTACTTGTACTGATATAATAATGAACCCAAATAGATTTAAACTATATCATTTTCTGGGGCGCCTGGGTGGGGCTCAGTCAGTTAAGTGGCCAACTTCGACTCAGGTCATGATCTTAGGTTCGTGAGTTCAAGCCCCACGTCAGGCTCTGTGCTGACAGCTCAGAGCCTGGAGTCTGCTTCACTTCTGTGACTTCCTCTCTCTCTGCCCCTCCCCTGCTCACACTCTGTCTCTCTCTCTCAAAAATAAATAAACACTAAAAAAATTTAAAAAAAACATATCATTTTCAAATTTATCCTTAAATTCTTTGTTTATAAATCACAGCAATGCATTTGAGTCTCAAAATTGTCTAAATCACATAATAAATCGAACCCAATTTAAAATAATGGCACAGAAAAATATTACTGAGTTAACTTAAATTTTCTTTAAAATGATTCTGGTTTAGTTAAAGACGATTTATCTAACGCCTGCTTTGGGAGGTCCTGATATGTCTTGATATGTCAAAGTTTACACAGATGAGTAAAAAAAAGCCCTTGTTCTCCATTAAATCCTGGCGTGGGTGGTAACCCAGATGACGCAAAGAGAAGGGCTACAGATGTGTGTTCGATGGTGGGGGATAAGCTTGCTAGCGAACTGTTGAATCAAAGGCGGCACGGGCCGTGTGAGCTGCACTGAAGGATAATGGCAGCATGACCAGAAGACAGGTTCTCGCTGGCTCCCATGAGAAGGCTAGCAAGGGGACCCCCGAAAATGGGTAAATATTGGCTCTTGGAAGAGATACTTTGAGTCAAAGCTGGAAAAATGAGAGAGCAAGGAAAAGTGTGTAGGTAGATGTCGGGGTGAGGGCGGAGGGCAAGATGAGTGTTATTACCCTAGATTCCAAAAAAAAGTCTTGTTTTATGAGACTTATAATATCAGGATTCAGTTTTATTAATTTCTGAACAGGGTTTAATGAACACAGATACAGTTTTTATTTACGTCTGGCCTAAGCTTTTCTCTTGTTACTTCCACAAGGGCACAGATTCACTTAAGGGAGGAACATTAACATTGTTAGTACAATTTACAATGACCATGGGAACGTGCATAGTAATGTTCCTTCCAGAACACGGTTAAAGGACAGCTCCAGAGACTGTTAATTTGTCTCTTCACATCCATCATTTCATAGGAAATCATTTTTGTGTCGTTGTTGGTTCTCACTTGTGATTAATCTCAAATTTTCCTTTCCAGGCTAAAAATACATTTCAGCTATCATATTGAGTTGGAATGCCTCACTCCCTATGTTGTAATTCAAAGCTCATCTCCTGTTTGCTAAATGCACTCTTGTCGGTCCAGCTAGGACATGGGTTGTGTGTGTGTCATGGAGAGGGGAAGAGACTAAAAATCTTTATTGCGACAAAATTAAGGCTTTTTTTTTTCAAAATGATAAAAATTAGGACTTGATCCTAAGAGAGCAGAAGATCATTCTTAAGCAAGAGTGCAGTATAAGCTGAGCTGCATGTTTGGAAGATGGTTCTAGAGGCAGAGATCAGGCTTGAGTGGAAGTTCTAGCAATAAACAAAGACAAGGTAGCTGAGTTCTGGGACCACGTGGTAGCTTAGCTGTGGTGGCCAGGAGGACCAGACAGGACTCTCAAATACAGAAGCCAAAGGGCTTTATGGTCCCCAAAACGGGCCTGTGGAAAAGAACCACAGTGTCCTTTTTCTTGTATATACTCATTGGATATTATTTTCCATGATTCACCAGCACTAATTTTATATCTTGAGAATATGCTTTTCTCTTAGTCCCATGAAATTATTGACATTTGATCAGGGTGGCGTGGATGAAGCTGAAAATTCCCATAAGTTACGGAGGCTTCAGAGCAGCAAACATCCGCACTGTCCCCACCCCTGCTCAGCACCAGTGACGCCCCCGTGGCCACCATCCCTCCAACGGCGCTGATGCCGGGCTGGCTGATGCCACGGAAGCAAAGATAAACGAAGCTGTCATAATTTGGAAACTCTTTTTATTTCTCTGTCTTAGCCTATTTAAATGTTGCAAGTCTATCTCTTGAATAAACCCTAATTTCCTTATCTTGCCTATATGAGAATTTTCTCCCACCTCCGAAAGGGCGTGGCTTGATCAAAGAATAGTTAAAAATTGCCAAAGAAGTGATCTCTCTTTCAATATAGTTAGTTTTTGATAAAAACTCTTATTTTTAACGATCTGTGAATGCAATACCTTGGTAGCTAATTTGGTTACTAGTGGCTGTGTGATTATAGAAGATGGGTCTACAAGCCAAGTTTCCTTTTTTTAGTGAATGTGAAGTGAGTTGTTTATTATTAATAACACTGGAATGAGGAAAAGAGAGCTATAATTATTTTCAGATTTGCTGATTAAATAGCCAGGCAGTCTGAATGATTCAGCTAAAAACTAGAATTATAAACTTATTAAGGTAGCTAATTAAAGGAAAGCATGGACAAATGGTTTGTTGTGTACAAAGTGGTTATCTTAAGATGTAATCGAGGGACTTCTGGGTGGCTCAGTCGGTTGAGCGTCCGGCTTCAGCTCAGGTCATGATCTCACAGTTCGAGGGTTCAAGCCCCACGTCGGACTCTGTGCTGACAGCTCAGAGCCTGGAGCCTGCTTCAGATTCTGTGTCTCCCTCTCTCTCTCTGACCCTCCCTGCTCATGCTGTCTCTGTCTCTCTCAAAACTAAATAAAACATTAAAAAATTATTTTAAAGATATAATCAAGCATACATTAAAGAACTTTATGAATTTAAATGTTTAACTATTAAAATCATATTCTGGGAAAACATTTAAGCGATACGAAGGCACAAGGAACAGCTGCTGGGAACAGTGGGAGCTCGTTAAGCTTCAACCACAACAAAAAAGAAGACTCTCACCAAGTAAAATGAACCAAGAGGAACAATAGTAGCTTGGAAGCATTCACCTCTGGGTGAAGTCCGGGTAGAGAAATACGGTTGATAGTGTATAAAATCCTGGTGGAGTTATGATAAAAACATCAGGATGACATTTATAAGATGATAAAGTTATGAAGTGTCCGCTATGAGTGGTAATAAAAACATCTGGGCACCGATATGAGACGAAGCAAGGTCAGCTGTTTATTGCAGGCGTCGTGGTGCCCCCTTAACGCTTGGCAGTCAGCGTGCCAGCATCCGGAGAAGGTCTAAATATGGCCAAAAACTTTGAGCCTTTCCAAAAATCTCTTAAGAATTTATACAGCGGAGCTATTTCCCTGGATGTGAGGAACCAAGCCTCCCCGCCCAGCGGAGTTACCAAACAGTTTAACATACTGTAAATATCTAACCTCAGAGGAAAGAGTTGGTTAATGTATATAATTATTTATATCGCATCTCTTTCCATTGAATATCTGAGATAGATTATAACAAAATAAATGTCACATGAGAAACATGTGTATGCGATTATAAAACAAGAGACAGGAAAGAAAAGGCATGTGTAATACATACAAGATGCAGCATGACTTCTGTGAATGGATGTCGGGCAGGGCTTCAGAATCTACTACCATCCTAAGTAGGAAGGAACATAGAAATACGTATAGAATTCTGATCATGAGAAAGGAGAGAAATGTCAAGTTCACAGTGACACAAAGACTTCTTAGTCTTACATTCCAAAAGAATGTTCTCATGTAGAATTTTGACATTATATTATAAGGAATCATTATGTCACTTCAAGTGGAATCTTTTGATGGTCAGACAGGAGCAGACATGGCAGAACGGCAGAGAGGCGTGTGGATGTGAAAGAGATTCTGTGGCCCACGCAGGTGGTAAAGAGGATGCATGGAAGCCCCTATGGGGGCCATGGGGAGGGGACGCCCAGCAGGTGCGGAGCTTAGAGTGAGGGCCTTCGAGGGGGTCAGGTGGGGCACACAAGCGACAACATGTGAGATGCCACCAGCTCACAGACGGGAAGGATGAGAAGGGAGGCTCCTGGCAGAGGCCGGCCTTACTCTGGTGCACCTGCTCACCCGGGAAGGTGCTCACAGTCTGTTAGTGAGGATGTCCAGAGCGGCAGGAAAACAGGAAGTTTTAAGAATTTCTAATACATCCTGGAGCCCATGAACCCATGTAACAGCTTAGGCTCTTGAAAATATTTTTCACAGCACATTTTTATTGAAAATTCAATAATAGACCCTCATGGTTTCGTCCCAGGGAGCATCCATCCATAAAAATGGACAGCACTCAACTGTAAGGCGGAGTGACCAGAGAGTTACAATCATGTAGCTCAGATACACGCCAGCTGATGGTCTAACTAGATCAGGATTTAGCAAGCAGAGCATCATGTTGCCCGAACCAGAAGTCTGTCCTACGACATCTCATGAATGTAACTTTTTTAGACCAGCTCCTCAGGCACATTCCCTGCTGCGGTCCCGACAGGCTCCATTCTTGATTTCTGAATGAGAATTAGACTGTACATTTTAGAAAAGATGGTTTGATGAATGGATAATTTTATTTACTGAGATAATGGAATATTTATTAAGATGATGAGGGTTAGGAAGACCACATAGAAAATGTGATATGTTTCAGAAAAACAAATGCCAACTTGCATTTGGGATCTATACCAATATAGCAATGATCAGCTATTGCTTAAGCAGACTTCAGAGTGTCCTGCCTTGAGAAAGGGAGGGTGATATGGGCGCCCAGACCCTGTTTCTGTCACATACCACACCAGCAGAAGCTTCGGGATGGTCAATGACGGTGTGTCAGAGGCACCAGCTCAAGGGTGATACCCTGTCATCCTGCAAAATACAGTGTAGAGGCTAAATCAATGACCACTTCATGCCCTGTGTCTTTAAGAAACAAAATTATTCTTTTTTAAAATTTTTAAATGTTTATTATTTATTTTTGAGAGCCAGAGAGACAGAGCACAACTGAAAGAGGGGCAGAGAGCAAGGGAGACACAGAATCCGAAGCAGGCTCCAGGCTCTGAGCTGTCAGCACAGAGCCTGATGTGGGGCTTGAACCCATGAACTGTGGGATCATGACCTGAGCTGAAGTCGATGCTTAACTGACTGAGCCAGGTGCCCCAAGATAAAATCTATCCTATGTCAGTGCCATCAGTGGAGTATAAATTAAAATATAGATGTGTACACATTATCACCTGTCAAATTGGAAAAAAAATATTGAAAGATTCAAGTAGTTCTCATATAATGATACACACACACACACACATACACACACACACACACACACACACACACACACACACACATATATATATAGCCTTTAGTCCCAAGTGTAAGAGATTATGTGATTTGAACAAAGGGAGAGGTGGTTTTCAAACATGTGACTGATTTAAATTTTTTGTGACAATGAAAAGCAAACAAAAGGCATCAACGTGAATAGAATATTTGCTTTTGCAAAGGAGGCGTATAAAATGTCTTATTTTTCTGTTATTTACAATAAATGTAGAGCCTGCAAACTCACACATCACAGCCAAAAGCTAATTTGCATCCAGCTTTAACACATGCAGTGGTCCGATGTGTTGGCGCTTTGAGTCCTGCATGTTTTCTATCCCTGGGTTCTTGTGTAGGGATAGTGAGGACTTGCACACTTGATCTTGCCCAGCTGGCACCTCCCGTGACCTTGACCTTGAGCCTCAAGCTACTGCAGGACCCTGCCTGCCCAGAGTCCTGAGTCCTTGCTCATGCGCTGGGCAATGGTTATACTTGGTTATCCAGCAAATCCAAGGAATTGTACCAATAATCTACAAGATCAGAGGGATACGGAGTTCTAACAAATGCATCTCTGTGATCCTTCGGATCAACTGTGCCTAGTGTGCCCCTCTGGGAGGGAGGGGCTGGAGGAGGCCAGTAGGGTTGGGAGCCGATGCCAGCGGGGGGCAGGGGGGCAGGGGGGGAGGTGAGACACCTGCTGTGGCCTGTGTGCCACTCCTCCCCAGCTGTGCAGTCCACCTCGCAGGGGGGTAATTGACACCTTGGGAGGGCTGGCCTCTGCTCTTCCCTCTGGTACTTCCTCTTCCGTAGGCCTGGACGTTCTGCCCCCTTTCTAGTTTGATGAGGACTTTGCCATTCAAAGGATCTGCTTGCTGCCCTGTGAGTCTGGTGTTTTCATATGCAAGGTGAACCCTTAGCTATCATGATTTGTTTATTTAATTGTCTAAAATAAGATACAATCCTTAAATAGTAGCTGCTCTATCGGAAGTTGGTGGGCCTATGGGGTTTAACAATCTTTATCTCCTTCCGAAGCCTCCTTTAACATCCTGGCATCTGCTTTATGACAGCAGAAGTCACAGATTTGCACAGTGAGCTGCTGCGGGCACTGGGCCTCAGCGTCCTCCATGACACTGTCCAGGCCACGGACCCAAGTCCCCATAACGTTGCTTCTTCCCTTGCTGCATCAGACAGACAAGACGTGGTTTCCAGAAAAGTCTCGAATATTTGTACTGTGGTGTTCACCGCTCTGCCTACGTAGATGGCTTTATCTCAGGACTGTGCAACAGGGTTACTGGGGAGCATCTGAACTTAACCCGCAGTCTAACACACAACCATGTTGTTGAGCAGGCAACGGAGTCCAGCTCCCGGGAGGACTGGGCTGCGGCTATACGGGCAACGTGGCTCATCCCCATCCCACGTCACTGTGGTCCTGAAGGAGCCACCCCCAGCTGAGATGCCAGCACTGCTTTGCTGGGCCTGGGTTAGTGTTGAGCCTGTCCTATGCAGTCTGTTCACTTGCTAGAAACAAACACAAAGGTGGGTGTTCTTGGTTCGATAGTACCTGTCCAAAGCTGCCACGGCCATATCCTAACCACCTGGACCTGAGAAGGTGACTGCTTTTAAGAAGGTGATCAGCATAAACTCAGGTCTGGTGGGTGGGTCCCCATCCAGTATGGCCGGGGTCCTTCTGGGAAGAGACGATGAGGACACAGACACACACAGAGAGAGGGATGACCATGCAAGGTCATGGCCAGTGAGAAGGTGGCCACCCCGCACCCAGGAAAGAGGGTTCAGAAGAAACCAGACCTTAACTGTGGACTTGTAGCTGCTCCAGATCAGTGAGAAAATGAACTTCTGCTGTTTAAGCCCCCCGGGTGCACTAGTTTATGATGCAGCCTCAGCAAACTAATGTGACCGGGAGGGCAGAAGCGAGCCTGTTTGCTG
>PJEM01008294.1:0-84444 GCA_004023845.1 Helogale parvula
ATCCATTCATCAGGTGATGGACATTTAGGCTCTTTCCATGATTTGGCTATTGTTGAAAGTGCCGCTATGAACATTGGGGTACATGTGCTCCTATGCGTCAGCACTTCTGTATCCCTTGGGTAGATCCCCAGCAGTGCTATTGCTGGGTCATAAGGGAGTTCTAGTGATAGTTTTTTGAGGAACCTCCACACTGTTTTCCAGAGTGACTGTACCAATTTACATTCCCATCAGTGTATGAGGGTGCCCGTCTCTCCACATCCTCGCCAGCATCTATAGCCTCTTGATTTGTTCATTTTAGCCAGTCTGATCCGCGTGAAATGGTATCTCAGTGTGGTTTTGATTTGTATTTCCCTGATGCTGAGTGACGCTGAGCATCATTTCATGTGCCTGTTGGCCATCTGGATGTCCTCTTCGAAGAAGTGTCTGTTCAAGTCTTCTGCCCATTTCTTCACTGGATTATTCATTTTTTGGGTATGGAGTTTGGTGAGTTCCTTGTAGATTTTGGATACCAGCCCTTTATCTAATATGTCATTTGCAACTATCTTTTCCCATTCTGTAGGTTGCCTATTAGTTTTCTTGATTGTGTCCTTTGCAGTGCAGAAGCTTTTTATCTTGATGAGGTCCCAATCCCAGTAGTTCATTTTGTTCTTGATTCCCTTGCCTTTGGGGATGTGTCGAGTAGGAAATTGCTGTGGTTTAGGTCAAGGAGGCCATTTCCTGCTTTCTTCTCTAGGGTTTTGATAGTTTCCTGTCTCACATTTATGTCTTTCGTCCATTTTGAGTTTATTTTTGTGTATGGGGTAAGAAGGTGGTCTAGTTTCATTCTTCTACATGTTGCTATCCAGTTCTCCCAGCACCACCTGCTAAAGAGGCAGTCTTTTTTCCATCAGATACTCTTTTCTGCTTTGTCAAAGGTTTGTGGGTCCAGTTCTGGGTTCTTTATTTGATTCCATTGGTCTATGTGTCTGTTTTTGTGCCAATGCCATCCTGTCTTGATGATGACAGCTTTGTAGTAGAGGCTAAAGTCAGGGATTGTGATGCCTCCCATTTTGGTTTTCTTCTTCAATATTACTTTGGCTATTTGGGGTCTTTTGTGGTTCCATATGAATTTGAGGATAGTTTGTTCTAGCTTTGAGAAGAATGCTAGTGCAGTTTTGGAGATTGCATTGCATGTGTAGATTGCTTTGGGTAAAAATGACATTTTAACAAAGTTTATTCTCCCGATCCATGAGCATGGAATGTTTTTCCATTTCATGGTGTCTTCTTCAATTTCTTTCATAGCTTTCTGTAGTTTTCATCATATAGGTCTTTTACATCTTTGGTTAGGTTTATCCCTAGGTATTTTATGGCTTTTCATGGAATTGTGAATGGGATCAGTTTCTTGATTTCTCTTTCTGTTGTTTCATTATTGGTGTATAAAAATGCAACCGATTTCTGTACATTGATTTTGTTCCCTGAAACTTTACTGAATTCATTGATCAGTTTTAGAAGGCTTCTGGTGGAGTCTGCCGGGTTTTCCATGTAGAGTATCATGTCATCTGAGAAAAGGGAAAGTTTGACTTATTTGCCAATTCTGATGCCTTTTATTTCTTTTTGTTGTCTGATTGCTGATGCTAGGACTTCCAGCACTATGTTAAACAACAGTGGTGAGAGTGGACACCCCTGTCGTGTTCCTGATCTCAGGGGGAAAGCTCTCAGTTTTTCCCCATGGAGGATGATATTAGCTGTGGGCTTTTCATAATGGCTTCATTAAGAAAGGGTGCTGTATTTTGTCAAATGCTTTTTCTGCATCTATTGACAGGATCATATGGATTTTTTTCTTTTCTTTTGTTAGTGTGATGTATCACATCGAAGGATTTGCAAATACTGCGTAAGCCCTGTAACCCAGGAATGAATCCCACTTGATCATGATGGATAATTCATTTTATGTGCTGTTGAATTCAATTTGCTAGTATCTTGTCAAGTATTTTTGCATCTGTATTCATTAAGGATATTGGTCTGGGGTTCTCTTTTTTTGGGGGGCTCTCTATCTGGTTTAGGAATTACAGTGATATTTGCTTTGTAGAATGAATCTGGAAGTCTTCCTTCCATTTCTATTTTTTGGAATCACTTGAGAAGGATGGGTGCTAACTCTGCTTTAAATGTCTGGTAGAACTCCCCTGGGAATCCATCCGGCCCTGGGCTTTTATTCGTTGGGAGATTTTTGATAACGGATTCAATTTCTTCACTGGTTATGGGTCTGTTCAGATTTTCTGTGTCTTCCCGTTTGAATTTTGGTAGTGCATGTGTATTTAGGAATTTGTCTATTTCTTCTAGGTTGTCCAGTTTGTTGGCATATAACTTTTCATAGTAGTCTCTGATGATTGCTTGTATTTCCAAGGGATCTGTTGTAATAGATCCATTTTCCTTCATGATTTTGTCTATTTGAGGGTTCTCTCTTTTCTTTGAGAAACCTAGCTAGAGATTTATCAATTTTGTTTAGTTTTTTTTTTTTTTTAATGTTTTGTTCATTTTTGATACAGAGACAGAGCATGAGAGGGGGAGGGGCAGAGAGAGAAGGAGACACAGAACCGGAAGCAGGCTCCAGGCTCTGAGCTAGCTGTCAGCACAGAGCCTGACACGGGGCTGGAACCCACGAACATGAGATCTGACCTGAGCTGAAGCCGGAGGCTTAACCGATTGAGCCACCTAGGTGCCCCTGTTTAGTTTTTCAAAAAACCTACTCTTGGTTTCATTGATCTGTTCAATTTTTTTTTTTTGATTCTATATTATTTATTTCTGCCCTGATCTTTATTATTTGTCTTTTTCTGCTGGGTTTGGGGTGCTTTTACTGCTCCCTTTCTAGTTCCAGTAGGTGCTCTGTTAGACTTTGAGTTTGCACTTTTTCTAGTTTGTTGAAATAGGCCTGGATTGCAACAAACTTTCCTCTTAGGAGTGCCTTTGCTGCATCCCAAAGAGTTTGGATTGTTATATTTTCATTTTCATTTATTTCCATATATTTTTCATTTCTTCTCTAATTGCCTGATTGGCCGAATCATTCTTTAGTAGGGTGGTTTTTAATCTCCACATTTTTGGAGGTTTTCCAGACTTTTTCCTGTGGTTAATTTCAAATTTCATAGCATTATGATCTGAAAGTGTGCATGGTGTGATCTCAATTCTTTTGTATTTATGGAGGGCTGTTTTATGCCCCAGTATGTGATCAGTCTTGGAGAATGTGCCATGTGCACTTGAGAAGAAAGTGAATTCCCTAGCTTCAGGATTCAGAGTTCTAAATCTATTAATTCCTTCTCTTCCAGTGTGCCATTCAGGTACATATTTTCTTTAGGGATTTTCTGTCTGGTTGATCTATCCATTGCTGTCAGTGGAGTATTAAAGTTTCCTGCAATTAGCACATTCTTATCCATAAGATTGTTTGTGATTAGTTGGCTTATGTATTTGGGCGCTCCCAAATTCAGCGCATAGATGTTTATAATTGTTAGCTCTTCCTGATGGAGAGACCCTGTAATTATCATATAATGCCTTTCTTCATCTTTTGTTAATTGCCTTTACTTTAAAGTCCAGTTTATCTGATAGAAGTATGGCTATTCCAGCTTTCTTTTGGCTTCCAGTCGCATGGTAGATATTTCTCCATCTCCTTACTTTCAATCTGAAGGTGTCTTAAGGTCTAAGGTGAGTCTCTTGTAGACAGCAAATAGATGGGTTTTGGTTTTTTATCCATCCTGCTACCCTGTGTCGTTTGAATGGAGCATTCAGTCCATTTATATTCAGTGTTATTATTGAAAAGTGTGTGTTTAGATTCATTGTTCTCTGTAGAGCTCATGTTTGTACTGATGTCTCTGGTGTCTTATATTCCATGCTACCTTTCTTTCATAGAGTCCCTCTTAGGATTTCTTGTAGGGCTGGTTTGGTGGTAATGAATTCTCTCAATTTTTGTTTATTTGGGAAAACCATGATCTCTGCTTCTATTTTGAATGACAGGCTTACTGGATAAAGGATTCTTGGCTGCATATTTTTTGTCATCACATTGAAGATTTCCTGCCATTCCTTCCTGGCCTCCCAAGTTTCAGGAAATAGGTCTGTAACCACTCTGATAGGTTTCCCTTTGAATGTTTGGGCCCTTTTATCCCTAGCTGCTTTCAGAGTTCTCTCTTTATCCTTATATTTTGCCAGTTTCACTATGATATGTTGTGCCAAAGTCGATTCAGGTTGCGTCTTAGGGGAGTTCGATATGCTTCTTGAATTTCAATGTCTCTCTTTCCCCAGATTGGAGAAATTTTCGTCAATAATTTTATCAAGCATCCCTTCAGGACCTTTTTCTTTTTCTTCCTCTTTAGGGACTCCTGTGATACAGATACTATTCTGTTTGATTGTATCACTCAGGTCTCAAATTCTCCTTTTGTGCTCCTGTATCAATTTCTCTTTTTCTCAGCTGCTTCTTTTGCTATAACTGTGTCTTCTAATTCACCTATTCTCCTCTCTGCCTTTTCAATCTGTGCAGTGGCCACCTCCATTTTATTATTGACCTCATTTATCACCTTTTGAAGGTCCCTAGTCCATGTATCAATAGCTTCTGATGGTTTTTTTTCAAGCCAAGTGATTAATTTTAGGACAATTGTTCTAAATTCTTGTTCAGTTATGTTGTTTAAGTCTGTTTTGAGTAGTTCTGTGGCTGTGATTTCTTCCTGGAATTTCTTTAGAGGAGAGTTCTTCCGTTTTGCCATTTTGGCTAGCTTTCTTTCTCTTGTCAGTTTTAAAAGCTCGTTCTGCACTGTGCGCCTGTTAGTATTGCTCTATTAAAGGCGGCTCTTTGTACAGCGCCTGTCGTTTCAGGAGATGTTCTTTTAATGGTGTCTCTTGGTTTCTCTTGTTATGCCTCTGATTAATATATTTCCCTACTCAGTGATATTTGGGATTTTCTACCCTGTGGGCTTTGGCTTGTTTCTTGAGGTAGCCCTAAAAGAAAACAGACAAACACACAGGGAACACAAGCATGCAAACATACTGACAGATCAAGTAAGCAAGCAAACCAAAAGGGAAAGGAAAAAAAAGAGGACAGGAAAGGAGAAAAAGAAGGGGGGGTGGGCATGCAGAGACAGTCAAAGATAAAGGACAGTCTGAAGCATAAACCCTCCAGAGGGGAGAGATAAGAATGAGATAAGGGGGAAAAAAAATAGCTGGATGGTAGGAATTGATCTAATCACAGCAGTGCATAAATGTTGATTTTTCCCAGACTCCAGGGGAGAAAGGGAGAAAAGGAGGAAATAGGAAAATAGATAAGAGAAAACAAGGAAAAAAATAAAAATAATAAAAAAAATGAAAAAATAAAAATAATAAAAAAATCCAGCTCTTCAGCGCTTATGGGCTTGGTTTGATGTAGGTAGGTCAAGTCTCAGGGGCTGCTCTCTGAGGCCCCGCCTTAGTGGATGGGGGGAGAAGAATGGCGGCACCCCATGCCCCCCTCAGACCATGCGTTGCCAGATACTCTCTTGCGTCCAACCTCCCCGTGCCATGGGCGGGTTAAATTGTTTCGGTTTTCTAAATTCTGCCAGGTTTCTAAATCCTAGTCCGCGCACTTTAATGCTTCTGCCAGCGTTAAAATAATCTCAGGCATGCGGGCATCTTTCTGGCCGGATTGAGTTCTCCAGCACAGATGGGCATGGTTTGGGGTAGGTAGGTAGGTAGGTGGGGTCTCAGGGGCTGCTCTCTGAGGCCCTCCCTTAGTGGATATGGGGAGAAGAAGAATGGTGGCACCCCAATCCCCCCTCAGACCATGCGTTGCCAGCAGTTTCTTGAGTCCAACCTCCTTGTGCCGCAGGTGAGTCTAATTGTTTCTGTTTAAGTTCAGCCAGGTTTCTAAGTCTTTGCCCACGTTCTTGATGTTGCCACCACAGTTAAAATCTCCTGCAGGCAGGTGGCTTTCTGGCCGGGATTGAGTAGGGGGATTGTGAAGTCAGTTTTTCCCCCCTGGCTCCGCCTTAAGTCGATGAGCCGCGGGGCCCAAGGGAGAACAAGCCCACTGAGGGGGACGGATTTCTCTCCCCAGGCGCAGCGGCTCTCAGTTCCAGGCTGAGGTCTCCCCTCTCCAGAGATCATGCTATGAACATTTCAGCCTCTCCTTCTCTTCCCTTCAGCTCTGCAGCGCCCAGCATGGCCACTCGCGCGTGGCCCTGCACGGTGCTGTGCCGCTCTGGACACACAGCCTTCTGCGACCCCAGTGCCAAGTTTCTGGGTGCTTCCTCTGCCGGCACTGCTTTGGGCCAGCGCTCCCTCCCCCAGAGTTTCCGGTCACAGTTCACACTCAGTCAGCGATCCTTGAGGCTGTTATCAATAAGGAGTCTGTGGGCGCACCTCTCTTCTTGGAGATTAGAATATTGTGGCTTTTAATTCTTCTCAGTTGGGTGGTTGCGAGCATGCGGAGGTAACAGAGCTCCCTACTTCTCCAGCATCTTGCGCCTCCCTGATAGATTTTCAACAGTGGTACCAAAGCAATTTGGTGGGAAATGAGTAGTCTTCTCAATGCATAGCGCTAAAGTAATTTATGACACACCATGTGTTAGTAATCTAATCCTGTCCAACACGTTATCCCAAAATTTAGCCGCTAGTCTCCCTCTGGTTCTTTTTGCCTCTGGTCTCTCTTTCCAGAAATACATCTCGAGTCTCCCTTTTGGGCTTTCCCTTTCCTGACAGAGTCAAATGGGTTATTCTGAGATTTACGTACAAGGGAAAGGAAACTACAGTTTATTTAATCTCCTGTTTATCCAGCCACATTTTTCCCCACTTCCATCCTGCATAATCCCAATCACTAGCATTCATGGAGCATATAATCTGCGTCCAATAAGAGGAAATCCTTGGATTTGCAAATATTAGTGATACAACACCTCTTTCCCAATAATTACCAGTAATAATGGCAGGTGTCAACTGTTGGCATGTGTCTGGTGCAGTGCTGGCAAATTTTTCCCTGTTCTTTGACATGATCTGTACAGCTGGCCTTGAGGCGGGGTACAATTTCAGTTCTGGGCAAAACCGAGTGAGAGCACTGAGCGTGAGAGCTCGAGAGGCCTGACCAAACAGGTACTGTGGTACAGACCTGAGGCCGACTCTGGGCTTCCCACCTGTGTTCTGGAATTAAGCCTGTGTGGTTTCAGACAATTTTCATCCTTTGTTGAGTTTCAGTTTCCTTGTCTGCAAAATGGCAGTAGTAACATCTTCGACACAGGATAGATTCTGTGGGTCTATGCCAGGTCTGGCTCAGTAGCTCCTGGTCACCTATACTTCCCCAGCCAGGGCTCTTGCTGGAATACTTTTCATTTGTAGATATCTTCATGATTATTGAGGTTGGAAATGGGTCCCCTCCTTCATGGGAAATTACCTCCCAAGGAGCTCACATCACTGGAGAGAAAGGGAATGGACAAGATGATCAGTCATTAGATGTAAGAGTAGAATGAAGGCCTAGAAAAAAGTACCCCTGGGATTTCAGAGGCAGAGATCAGGAAGAGGCAGACTCACGGGGAACAGTTTTGCAGAGGAAGGGGTCTTGAGGTATACATCTGTCTCCCCAGCACCAGGCATGCGCTGGGCAGGGTGGCTTGCTCTGGTTGAACTGAACTGGGCCTCTGAGTCTAGATGTGAAGAAAAACACTATCGTCTGAGGTGGCCTGAGCCAACACAGGAAGGAATCCTGCCCTTCCTGTCACACTCCTCCACCCCACCCCTTACCCAAGGGAGACCACCCTAGAGCTCCTGGAACAGGAAGATGGCATTTGCTGGGGAGGAAGAAGGTGCCCAGGGTAGACTCGTCACCGGCTCAGGGATCAGCCTTGGTTGGTGCACCGCCGAGTTGGGGGAGGTCCTGTCATAGCCAGCAACTCCAAGCACTTTCCAGATGTCCCTTTCCCTGCCAGCCATGAGGTCTGCTCTGTGGGGGAGGTCACACCCAGACTCCCACCCCACTTCAGTCACAGGGCCTGAAAATGTTCTGTCTTCATGGCTGGCTCTTGGTTCTGACTGAGCAGCAGGCCTTCTCAGATTGCAGGATCCCGGGGAAAGAAAGCCCGCTTCCTCTGAGCCCAGGCCTGTTGGCTGTTTGCTCCCCATGCCCTCTCTGGGCCCTGGGGATGCCTACTGGCCTGCAGCTCACACCTGCACAGTCCCTGAGCTCAGGTATCCAAAGGCAATATCCTCAAGGAACTTTTTCCAGTGCCTTTTTGGGGGACAGGTCTGCCTAAAGCAAGCAACTTTATATAATCCTTCATTTCTCATTCCCAGTGTTGGCAAAGGGGTCAGGAAACCACATTCTCATCCTGTTGATAAGAATTTAAATGGACACAAATTTCCATAGGCCCAGTTGGACCATATGCACCAAAAGACTTAAGTTTGCATAATTTTTTTAAAATGTTAGAGCATGCGGGCACAAGGGGAGTGGAGAGGGGCACGGGGAGAGTGTGAGTGAGCGAGGGTGCGAGGGAGTCTGTGCTGTCACCACAGAGCCCAACATGGGGCTCAATCTCACAAACCGTAAGATCATGACCTTAGTTGAAATCAAGAATTGGACACTTAACTGACTGAGTCACCCCAAGTCTGCATCATTTTTGTCTCAGCCCAGCAATTGGTCTCCTAGGAATTTCCCCTGAGAAAGTAATTAGGCAAGTGTACAAAGATGCACGTACAGAAGGATTCAGGAGAGGATTGCTTTAAAAAAATGGACAACTTCCAAAACTGCAACGTGAGCAGATAGGTCAAGGAAACCACAGTATATCAATAAAATGGAGTCCAATTCTTTATAAGCAGTAGCACAGATCTATATATCCACATCCATATCTAGATAGAATGATCAAAGTATAGTAAGTGAAAAGTGCTTACCAGAATATGTGACGGCAGTAGCGCTTAAGTGCCTCCTATGTGCCAAGCATGATATGAGAACATGGATATTAACACATAATCTTCACACCAACTCCAGTTAGGAAAGAACTACCCCGATCCCATTTTACAGAGTCTTGAAGGGGTCCTGTGCCCAAAGCATATACTAGTGACTGAACTTAGTCTCCAGAGCCCATGTCCCTAAATATCATGATTCTGCCTCTCAATATAGTGCTGCATTTGTTTTAAAACAATATAAGTGTGTGTGTGTAAAGTGAAGAAGGACTGAAATGAAAATGTTGATAGAGGTGTTGTTCTAGAATGTTACTTTTTTATTTAGGACAAAATCTTGCATACAAGGCTATTTTTCATCTCAGTAAGATAAAATTACCAAGTAATAGAGTTAGTAGATAATGTTCAGGGTTTACACACACACACACACACACACACACACACACACACGCACGCACACGCTGGCGCTCTCACATGCTCACACCCTCTTACAGTTCATAAATGCTTCTGAGGACTACTGACTACAAGACCTCTGTGCCCTGACTTGGACACTCCAGGTTCCCATTCTGCAGGTTACCTCTTCTACCCGACCATGGATGAAACACAGAAAGAACACAGGTAGAACAAAATATACGGCATTTATTAAACATGTGACACAGGTTGTAATATCAAAGTAGAGCATGCATGAGCGAATTATTCATTGAACAAAAACAGTTGATACTGAAAACATGAAATGATTACATTTCCACAACATACAAAATTCTGGTAAAATGAAGAAAAAATCATAGGTGAAATAAATACATTGATTTCAGTGAGCCCCATAGAGACATAAGGCACAAATTAAACCAAGGGATTAGCACATCGGAATGAGGCACTCATGGCCGCAGCAGGCCAGTCTCCAGCCGTGGTTACCACAACCCCACCCACATCCTGGGCACCGAGCAGAGAGCATCTGCGTGCTGGGGGCCTTCCTCCCCCGGCCGGGGCTCCCCAGGTGCCCAGCTCCGGTAGACAGGCTGCTTGGCACCAGAGAAACACTGCCTCTAATACTTTTACGGGTAAATAAAACCTTCATGCTGTAACAAATGATCCTGACATGAATAACGTGAAATTTCAAATGAATGCCCTTTTTCCTCCTAACTGAAGGCTGGCAAAACAGAAAATAAATTGTGAGGGAATTCTCCTGACAGAAATTCAGTGTCTACTCGGAAAGCTAATGACGGCCCAGTATAGCATGGTTGGGTGTTTGAAATATGACCTCAATTCTCTCTCCTGCCCTCCCCTTCCACCTCTACTTTCCTTCACGTTTTAGAAGTAGATCAGAGTAAGCAATCTCCTTTCTGGCTTAAACTTGTATAGGACGAAGTGGCAGCCACCCTTTCCAGACTTCAAGCCTCAGGGTTCTAGGGCCTTCTGTCCATCGGTCCAAAGCGGCAGTCTCTGAGTACCTAAGTCAGAGTCTTCTTCAGGGTTAACTCCAGGACTCGGGTGTATGGGGTATAGTTCCTGGAAGGCATTGCGATCTCACGAGTCCTCCCTGTTGGGCTGAGAAATGAGAAAAGGCAGGTCAGGATGGAACAAAACTCCCTATCCTCTTCTTGTGAGACAGCTCTAAGAAATGGTTCTGCGGCCATGGCAGCCTAAAAGCAATCTAACAAAAGTTGAAACTTTTGTTTCAATATTATAAGAGGGGCCATTAATTTTAGCAACTTTTAGATGTTGTGCTAAGTATCAATAATTCAGAAAAATAAAAACCCATGTATTTAAGGAACTCATAATTAAAATTCTTTTAATGCAGGGTCACCTGGGTGGCTCACTTGGTTAGGCTTCCGACTTCATCTCAGGTCATGATCTCGCAGTCTGTGGGTTTGAACCCCATGTCGGGCTCTGTGCTGACAGCTTGGAGCCTACTTTAGATTCTGTGTCTCCCTCTCTCTGTCCATCCCCCTTCTCTTGCTCGGTCCCTCTCTCAAAAATAAATGTCAAAATTTTTTAAATAAAAAAATTAATCTGTTAGGTACTATAATAGACACATAATGAGCCGTGCTGAACATTCTCCATTTGCCCATTCAGATCACTTCCCCTTCTCCACCCCACTCTGTGCCTTTGGGAGGCTGACCTGAGGGTCAGCAGCCATGGGCTCTCTTAGCATGTACCTTACAGCTGGTTTTGACCAGCTGGGACCTGGTAGCAGGGATAAGAGAATAGAAGGACGGTGAGGTCAGGACATTTGCTCGCTCCTGGCCAGGCTCCAGCATGGACCTTGGCCGCTTTGCTCTAGCAGAGGCCACAGTCCCCCTTCGTGTGTGTACCCCTGGCTCCTGCCCTGCCTCTGCAGAGGCCTCGGCTGGTGACAGCTTCCACTGTGCTAGCTCCAGAGTATGCCACTGCCCCTTGCTGACTTCTCTCCGAGCTGCCCCAAACTTCATAAACAGTCCCCTCATCTAAGTCTCTTCAGTCTTCCTGTCCTGCCAGGACCCTGAGCAATACAAGAATTAACATATTATGGGCAAACTGAGGGCAGAATGAGTTAACAGCACTGAGGAGGAGGGCACGGCGGGGGCATCCTGAAGGGTGCCTAGGTGTTCCTCGGGCGGGCGAGGAGGAGATGGGAATACAGGCAGAAGGGACAGTGTGGCAAAGGCAAAAGAATGGTGAACCCCAGAACTCTGGGTACGGAAAGACACATGTGGTAGGACTGGAGCAAAGAGTTCCCGATGGAAAATGGCAGAAGATGAGGCCCGGCGGCGAAGGGCCCTGTGTGCCCTGCTAAGGAGTTCAGAAGGGGACACCCCTTAGGGGTCCACTAAGGAGGGGAATTAGAACGCTTGTGTTTGTACTCCAGCAAGACTCCTTGGCACCCCTGAGGGCTGACTGCAGAGGGGTTAGTCTGAAGGCAGAAAGTGAGCAGATTTTTGTTATTTAGGATGTGAGAGAGAGAGAGGTCATGAGAACTTGAATTCTGACTGTAGCACTCGAGGTGAAGTAGCAAGGAAAGGGTAGGGAGATACTGGGAAGGTAGAGTTAACCAAAATTTGGTGACTGAGATGGAAAAAATATCCCATTTCTTTTTCCTCCTGGACACATAACAACTACCTCTCCCAGCCTCCTTTGCAATGTAATGGGCCATGTGACTAAATGGGGAAAAATGATGTGTATTACTTTCAGGTTTAGCTGTAAAATTCTGCATAACCCTCCAAGCCCAATTTCTTCCCTTTTGTGCAGAGGATATAGCAAAGGGCCCCAAAGGACTCTAAAACCCAGGCAGAGTCACTAGCTGAGAGAATCTGGGCTCCTGAACGACTGTGTGCAGTGAAGCCCAGTCCAACTAGTCTCGGACTGTATCCTGAGAACTCGGTATTTTGCCAATCTGAGATTTGTGGGCTTTTTGTTACAGCACCTAACATTTCTTACCCTGACTACGAGATAGGAGTCTGCTCCCTTCCCCGAACTGCCCATAGCCAGTCTTTCACAAAGTGATGAGGAATATACCTCCTTAGCTGCTGTTTCGTCATCTGTCTTTATTCCCTCAGCCACTGCCCTAGTCCAGGCTCTCAAAATTTATCTTTGAATACTGGAGGAGTAGGGTCTTCCTGTCTTTGGTGTCAGCAAGTATTCCCCCTCTTTAAATCCTCTGCCCATTTTGCTGTCAAAGAGATCTTCCTGATACTCAAAGCATATTACTGTTTCTAAGGCCTTTCAGTGTCTCACCGTTGCTTCTGGATGAAGGCTAAGCTCCTGTGCGAGGTCTTAAAGGCCCTGAGCCGTCTCCTGCTATTTCTCCTGTAGTTCTCATCCCGGCCACACTGCTGTTCTCAGGTTGTCCCCTCTGCCTTGAATACTTGCCTAATCAAACAGGTCTGAGGAATCCCTGCCTGTATTTTAAGACTCCTCCAATATGACATCACCTCCAATATGACCGTTTCCCCAATTCTGCACGCCAGGGATAGACATGATCGTTCCTTTCTTTTTGTGCTTGTTTTCACTTTTGTCGAGCAGTGGTGCTCCCTTTCCTGCTTCCACGGGGTCACTTTTACTAAACTTTCCCAGCAGCTAACCCCTCCCACTACCCTGAAGTGATCTGCAGCTATAGTGGGGATACAGCTTCTTGCGGGGTGTGTTAGAATCTTGGAGGAAACTTTAAACTTCACATGTCTCTCCCCAAGAGATTCCATATGTCTTCGCCATGCTTTCCAAGCCATCCTCCCCACATACACCTTGAAAAGGACTATCAGACCAGCTTCTGACACCCCACTGGGCGACATATCCCCTGCTAGTTACACTTTCGTGAAGGGTGAAAACCATGTCACTCACCCCCATGAGTCTAGAGCGCACTGAGGCCAGGCACAGACCTGTCACATGCATGAAAGATGAAGGAGACTAGGGGACGAAGGATTTCCAGGACTGAGTGGTCAGCACATCACCTCCCACAGAGGACTGCACCAGATCTGTCAATTCAGGGCTCCCCAGTGACCTGACCAGGTACTTTAGTGGAGTGCCAGGGGCAGAAGCCAGATGGCGATTTGTGCCAACCACTGTGAAAATTCCACATAACGGAAATGGGCTCTGGTGATAATATCCTAAAAGCCCATAAAATCCAGAAATATTTATAAAGGTGAATGAATGTTCTATTTCAAAAACAGGCTCTCGTATCCCAACCTTTCAAAAGGAAGTGAGGTATTTTATTTGGTTGATCACTAGGAAACAACAGGATTTCAAGAAAACAAATAATTTCAACCACAGAACTAAAATTCAACCATTTTCTTTAACACTTTAAGGCTATTGTTAACCTTTTATTAATCCATAAAGAGGCAGTTCCCTGGGGGAAACCATAGCAGAGTCAGCACATAGAGCTTTGACAAAATGCTACTTTGTATTCTGGTCTCTACAATAGAAATAGGAGATGTAGTCATTTTAAAGCACTTACTATGTGCCAGACACTTGTGACTACAGGGAATATGTTTTCATTACATCATACCTATTAAGACATAATTTATGAACTTGCTGGAAACCAAGTTTCACTACAGGGCAAGGAGAAAAAGTCCTTTTTTCTTCCCCTTTTTTTGTTTTTCATTTTTCCCTTTGAAGGCTAGCAGACTGGAAATTGCTCTCAGTGGCTTTAATTAATATGTCTTTTCTAAAAGACAGATAGGTCTTTAAAAGCCCCTGAAATCACAGTGAGTGCCTCCTCACCCCTTCTCTCTTTGCTCTAAGATCTATGCTCTCTAGAAATGCATGGAATGCAACGGTTAGATGAAGAGGGAAGGATTTGAGGAGAAACTGGAGGCAGAAGGTGGTGTTGAGTCAACTAGACACACAGAACTGCGGTCCGCAGCAGGCTGGGGGCAGGGGCATGGCGGTCTTGGAGCAGGTCATGAAGGGAGGAGACAGGACTGAGCAGGCACTGGGGCCGTCCTGGAGGCGCCCACAGTGTACTGAGCCTAGGCACCTGGGCAGGCGGTGGCAGCACCTACAGAAATAGGAAAATGTCCCCTCTATGCTGGGACTTTATCCCTGTATTTCACCTCACCATCCCAGCCAGTTTCTGAGGGAATTACTGTCAAAAAATCAGCCAGTTCTGAATGAAGAAACTGAGACTCGGAGAGGTTAGGGATTTGCCCAGAGCTGTAGATGTAGGGAGAGGTGGATCCAGGACCCAAACCCAGGTCTAATTTCAAGCCAGTGTACTTAACCACTACTTAGAGGAACTGGCTTTGATGGAAAAAAAAATGATGCAGTCAGCTATCCATGAGGTAGGTGGGTATGCGGACCAGTCGGCCAGCAGGCAGCCGGGACTCGTGCTGGAGAGGCTGAAGCTACCAGACAGCTCCGCACAGGCGGGACAGCAGTGAAACAGGGCGACTGGCCAGCAGCTCTGCAGGAACTACTGTACCCAAGATAGAGCCCCAAGAAGCTGCCATGGTGAGGACCTGAGAGGAGAAAGGGGAGCCATCAGAAAAGATGGGGGGCAGGCCAGGGAAGTAGGGAGACCATGACAAGACCAAAGTCCTACAGGAAGCAGACATTCTGCTGCTTAGGAGAAAGTGTCAAATGCTGCAGAAGCATGGCTCCACTCAACAAGTATCGGTCCGGCTGCGTGCCTGCCATGTGCCAGTCACTATTTTAAGGGAGTCCCGTGGAGATGGTAATTAGTGATGGGATGAAAATCCCTGCCCTGATGGAGCTTATGCTCTAGTGAGGAGAGGGAGCATAATCACAAAGAAGTAAAACATAAGCAAAAATTGCTCAGGAGTCCTTTACTAAAAAAATAGGTCGTATTATAAGACAGATCAGCTGCGTCGGTCCTCACGTGGTATGTACCTTCCATTCATTCAGCCAACAAATGTTTACTGAGCATCAAGAAAGTGCTAGGCTAAGGGGTGAGAGAACCCAGGGTCCATGTCCACAGGAGTACGCAGTGTTGGCGAACATGGTAGCCATAGGGGGAGGAGTTCACAAAAGGGGCGTAAGGGCTCTATAGGTAAAGCAAAGGCTGATTTCCAATTTTCCCAGCAAGAAAACCAAGAAGCTCTAGTTGTAGGTCAAGCGCTATTCCCAGGAGCACAGCACAGAAGCCTTGCAGGTCCAGGGAGAAGCGAGTCCTGGGGGTCCTGCTCTATGGGAGGGCGTTGGGCCTGGTGCCTACAAAGCCCTAGGACCACTCTGCGTCTCAGCTGGCAGAGACCTCCTCCATCACTGGGCCTTCCGGAGTTTTATGCAACGTCTAGAGGGTTCCAAACCCACGGATAGTTTAACTGAAGAGCTTAATGCATGCTGGAGCATTATAGACTTGAAGCACTATCAGTCCATTTGACAAAATCCCTACTAGTCACCAGTAAAAATTCAGTTAATGAAATCATCTTAGCATACCCAAATTCGCTTTTATTTGATACAGTGTCATACCTATAAAACCAGTGTTTTGGTTTAGCTAATGGTAATAATACGTATTTATTACGTGCTTAACTAGTTACTATGCTAAATGCCTTATACACATGGTTTCATTTAATCCTCACTGAAACCCTATGAGATCTGATCTTGTCCTCTTCACTCCCAATTGAGGCTTAAGAGAGAGTAAGTACCTTGCCCAAGGCTGTGTGCAGCTGGCTGGGCAGGGAAGTCCTACAGCCTGAGGCTCGCCAACTGGACCACACTGTCAGGTTCTTTTTTTTTTTTAAATATTTATTTAATTTTTGAGAGAGACACCCACCCAAAGCCCGACGCAGGGCTCCAACTCCTGAGCCATGAGATTATGACCTAAGCCAAAGTCGGACTCCTAACCCACTGAGCCACCCGGGCACCCCTGTCAGGTTCTGTTTGAGAACAAAACTCATCTGCATAATTGAGTTGCATGCTCTACCAAGTGGGCCAGCCAGGCACCTCTGGGAGGAAGCTATTTCTTTAAAAATATTCTAGAAAACACCATGGGATCTTGTATTAGATGCAAGTTTGAAATCCAAGTAAGAACCAGGAATGTTCTTAGAACATATACCACACAATTCAGCAACTCTATTAGGATCTTTTTAATGTTTGTTTATTTTGAGAAAGAGTGACAAAGCAGAGCTGGGGAGGGGTAGGGAGGGAGAGAATCCCAATCAGGCTCTGCATTGGCAGCACAGAGCCAGATGTGGGGCTCGGTCTCGGGAACCGGTGAGATCAGGCCCTGTGCCAAAATCGAGAGTTGGGCATTTGACTGACTGAGCCACCCAGGAGCCCTCTATTACTTTAAAATCACACTTACACCAGACTATCCCGGACTCCAAAGGCCTGGCTCTGTGGCGCCCAGTGAATCATGTATCTCTCTGGGCCTTGATTTTGGTATTTATCAAACATGGGGATTAAATTAGACTTGGGGTGAGGGGTGTTTGGGTGGCCTAGTTGCTTAAGCATCTGACTTCGGCTTTGGCTCAGGTCATGATCTCACAGTTCAGAGTTCTAGCCCCAAGCTGGGCTCTCTGCTGTCAGCACAGAGCCTGCTTCGGACCCTCTGTCCCCCGCCCCCCTCCCTCAAAAATAAACATTAAAAAAAAAAAAAAATAGACCGGGGGGTTCCGATTTGTTTTTGACCATCGAACTCTCTATACACACAAAATCTCCCTTGGAATCCAATATATAAAACACTAAAAGCTGAATTTCTCAGGTTTTGTTTTATTTTCCAGGAGGGGGAGGGTCCCCACAGGCCAGCTCCTTCCTCACCTTTTCACCCCCGGAGGCCTGACCCTGAGCCCCAGGGAAGAGCACGGCAGCACCAAAAAGCACAGGTAGGAAACTACTACTTTCAATTCTCTCTAAAGACCCCGAGCTCCATGCCATCTGGCCTGCATGGCACCCTTCACATAGTAGGAACTTCGGATCTGTGAGGAAGCGAATGAAATCTTACTCTGCCTTTCTGGAAATGTGGATACATAGTTTTCATTTCCTCTGCTGACTGACCTATGCAGTTAAAGTGCTAAGATGGATCCTGGGGGAAACCAAATGTTACATTTATGGAAAAGCTGCTTTTAGATACTGAAGTGGCTTCCAAGTTCACCACGGCCATAAGTTAAGGGTCTGTCAGCACTTCCATTATGAAAACCACTTTGTGGTTTCATAACTTAGCCATAAAAGTTAGCCGCAGGCTATCCTTGGGCAAACAAATTGAAAACCTTGTTTTAAGCCAAAATGTGGGAATTGGAAAACAAACAATTTATTGGTTTCAGACATAGTTTTGTACCCGTCTTGGCCAAACAAGATTTATTATGTGGGCAATTAAAGTGGACTAAACCACCCGATTCTTGAAAAACAAAAAAAGAGAAATTATCAAACTGTTTCGCAAGGAGTCTCTGGACATGATCACTCTTTTTGGCTATATTTTTATCATGTACTCTGTCCCGTACGTTGATGAGACCTCGAGTCTACTTAACCTATCCTTTTCCCTGCTTGGGCTGGTCAAACCTGAGAAATCAGGTACTCAAACCACTGACTTTACACAGTGAGAAACTGAGGCCCCAGCAACAGGAGTCCAGCCTGCGTGAATCTGTCGTTAGCTCGGACCAGACCCCGGCATTCTACCTCCCAGGGTGGTGACGGGCACGACCTTCCCACCAGATACAACCATTCAAGGTTCCAGGATTCTACGTTCTTCCGACTGGATAATGTCTAACACAACACACACAACTCCACCCTCCCACAAACGGTATACGACCTGCTTTGTGACTCTGGTTACCTAACTCACACTTGTTTTCTGTCCTCTTTGGGCCAAGCACAGATGTGAGCACTTAAGATGCTGATTTACAGCGCTGAGCCAGTGCTGGATGACACCGTGCGACGGCCCTGGGGGAAGAGATGGATTTGTTTGAGGTTTATACCCTCTGCTACCAAAGCCCCTGGGCAAGGCCCTCGGGCGCTGTCGTAAATGTCTGCCTCCATATCTGTCTCCCCTCCCAGAACTCATATGGGCCAGAACTGAATCTCATTCCTCTCCCTGCATGTCTGGCACAAGGAAGGGACTCAACTGGTGTTTGCTGAGGGGATGGATGGAAGAACAAAGGGCGCACACTTACGACAGGGCCAATCTTTCGCTGACGCGGCCTAAGCTGTCCCCTCTTCTCAGTAGCGACCATTTACCGTTGCAGAAATATTTTTGATAGAAAGAATGCAATTCTGGTAACAACAGCCCCGTAAAGTATTTTCTTAAGTCACAGAGGAATCTGAGTCAGAAAAATAGGAAATTCCTAAATACCTGGGTAGATCACAGCCTACTCCAATCTCTCTGGTTTCCACTTCAGGCTTGGGCTGGGTTTCTATCAAATAGTCCAACCTGCTTTGGAGTTCATTATTCTAGAGAGAAGGAAAAAAGTACTGTTAGTAAAGAAAATATGTCCCCCTCAAACATGCAAGATGTAATTTAAATGTATGATCCGGCTCTCCTCTGAGGCGTGGACATCTGTCGTCATGTATTTTTCGAGCACTTCTTTCACAGTAGGAATTAAAGAACTACATCCTTAACAGATAGCTTTCTGGGCATGTACATACAGATGGATCCAATTCTGCATAAAGGGAACCAAACAAAATACCCTGTTTGCAAAGTTTGGGGTGTTTTTTCCCTCAGCAGTTTGTTGTGAGGATCTTGCCATGTTTGTTTGTTTTTGTCAGCAAGCCATTTTAAGGGGTGCAGAGCATTCCACTGTACGGATGCACATTATTTAACTAGTCTCTTACTGATGGCACTTACGTATTTACCACTTTCCTTGCAATTATAAATAAGGTACAGCTCATGTTTTAATACTCCCTTATTAAACTATAAAATGAGTAAGTCCATTAATTTAATTTAGTGGGAAATACCTCCATAACTTTAATAATTAGTATTTCTTAGGTTGAGAAAATTCAGAATCTCAAACATATAAAATAGAACAAGCTCCTTGGGATTAAAATTAGCATTCGAAACAGTTTTTGTTTTTCCCAGGCCAGAGCCAGACATTACCTAGGTTGATGATTAGATGCTCAGGAATTGGAAATTTGTCCCATGGGGGAAATGAAGGCCCCAGGAGCAAGAGGGTGGAGGACGTTGGAATGAACAGAGGAGGAGGGCGGTGCCTGAGGCCCGCAGTGCAGACAGACCCACGCACATGGTAGTGCAGGTTATCTCTGTGGAGTCAGAGCTTTCTTGAACAAGTTCTACATATTTCTCCGAAATGCGGGGCTAAATTTTTCTTTTTTTGTGCATTACCAGTTTAATTCTTTTTCATTATTTTTTTTCATCCCCGTCACCTATGTAACCACCCCCCGGCCGCCTCTTCTCTGATAACCATCAGGTGGTTCGCTAGAGTCAAGTTTGTCCACATAGGAGTGAAAACAGATGGTATTTGTCCCTCTCTGACTTAGTTCACGTAGCGTTAGACTCGCCATTTGCAACAACATTAAGAGAATTAAGGGAAAGATTTCGCTTTTTTTTATGGCTGAATAATATACCAGTGTGTGTACATACTTAGACACACAGGGACACTGGGGCTGCTTCCGTTAAGTTGGCTGTTGTAAATAAGGCTGCAATAAATATACAGGTCAGTGTATCCCTTTGAATTAGCATTTTTGTATTATTGGGAAAATCCCTAGGAGTGCAATTGCTGGATGGTAGGGTGGTTCTAATTTTAATTTTTGAAGGCCCTCCATGCGGTTTTCCGCAGTGGCTGCACCAGTGTGCCTTCCCCTTTCTCCACATTCCCTGCCAGCACCTGTCGTCAGACTACATTTTCAAAGGCAGTACCATGTCTACTTAGGTGTATCCTCAGAACATGGCCTGTCAGAGACACAAAATATTTATGGAATAAACAAATACTTTTAGAAGTAGCATGTTATTTGCATAATTAGAAAAAAAAAGCATTTTTTTTGTTTTTTAGGTTGGACCTGAGGCTACTACTTACTACTACTTACTTACTACCCAATGGAAATTGAAAAGCCCTTTGAAAAAGCAGCTCATTTGTTTCAAAAGAAAGAAGGTGGGACACAGCTCCTGCCCTGCATGGCTGACACCGAAAAGCAACGCAGCCGCTCGGGTAGACTCTGATCCTTTCAGAAGAGGGAAATGGTGTCCTGGAGGAGAATGCGTTCCAGAGTCTCTAGCAGCTCACAAGCCATGACGGATGGATGGGCTCCAAACCTGTCACTTAACGCTCAGGAGAGGAGAACGTCGCTGGCTTCCTGCCTGAGGTACAACATCTCCACCCACGGCTTCCCCAGCGCGGTGTGGACTCGGCCATTCATCAGGTGAGACCACGGCGAGAGAGACCCGCCCCTTAACAAGCTCCGGCCGTCCTGCCGCCCGGTCTCTCTTCACATAGTTCTGAGCTGACTACCCCTAGTGAAGGGGCATAAAAGACAAGGTTAGTAAATGTGCCCTAATTGGTACACTGAATACAGTGCCTAGCGGACAGGTAGACGGAGATCCTTTGTTCTACTTCAGAGGAGCTCTGTGTACACATCAGATGCCCACTGAAGACTGAAATGAAAAACCTGTACTCTTAATTCCTTTTTTTTTTTTTGGCATTAAATTTTATCTATTTTGTATCACGTAGTGTGGAAAGTTAGGGCATGATTTGCAACCCTTGATTTCAGTCTTAAGAGGACACAGCCAGCCAAGGAGAAGATAAAACAAAAGCGTAAGTCCCATGCCAGAGGGATCCCCAGACTATAAGGGGGGGTGGGGGGGGAACTCGGAGAAGATGCCGAATTCAGGACAGGGCAAAGGACTGAACTGTCCATAAACATTTCCTGGAGTTAAGCAAGGGAAAGACAGTAAGAGATATACAGGGATGCGTGTTCCAGAACGGGACAGCGCGCCTCACTGAGGTATACAGGTAACAGGAGGTGGCTGTGAAGGGCTACGTGTGCCTTTACAAGGACTTTATACCCAATTCTATAAGCCCAGAGTCTGCGCTAGATTTTCTTTCAACCACTGGCCTTCCAAGTGAAAGTTGTACTGGAAGGACATAAAACCATAGGTAGGAAGATTAGTCAAGGAGGCAACTGTAATTTCTTAGCTCCAAGACTGAGAGCTGCATTTATAGCATTGAGCAGCAAGCACTCAACGAATGGTTTGTCCTGAAAAAATTCGCTTCAACTCTGGACAGAAGACAACAAAGCATCTATTAAGCCATGGAGGGGAGGGACAGGCTTAGAAGGGGGTCTCTGTGACTCACTTGTTTGTTTTTGTTTGCAGCTTTGCCCAAGAGCAGTACAGTCATGCTGATAGCACAGACACTAAAAATTCAACAAAAAGATCAGCTCTCTGGTAGAAAAACAAAACGGAATGAGTCTAGCATAACCAGGACTGCCAAGAGTAAAGGGGAAGCCAAAAGGAGAGACTCCACGAAGGCAGAAACTCTCAATTAAGAACCTTGCAGCCAAGGCTTGAAGAACTGAACTGAGATACGAACCGTCACAGAAGCGCAGGGTGGAGTTGGGTCTCCTCAAATTCATGACCTAAAACAAAAATCTCAACGCTGCTCAGAACAATAATAAAACAGAATCCAAAGTCTCCACCATAAAACCTTTACAAAGTCCAGGTTGTAATCTGAAATGACGCGGCATGTTGAAGACTCAGGAAAATGTGACCGTTCCCAGGGAAAAGGAGAACCAGCAGATGCAATCCAGAGATGACTCGATGTTGGAATTTTCAGACAAGGACTTTACAGCAGCTATTCCAACTATGCTCAATGAGGTCAAAGAAAATATGCTTCTAATTGATGTAATAAAAACAAACAGAAAACAAAAACCAAATGGACATGTTAGAACAGAAAAATACATTGCCTCAAATTTTAGAAAATCACGACTGAAAGAGAAGAATGGAGATGACAAAGGAAGGGGTCAGTGAACTTGGAGACACGTTAACAAATTCACTAAGATAAAGGAAAGACTGAGGGTAATAAATGGGGCTTGCGGGAGCGAGGGCACACTTTCTAATGCCTGACGTAGGGACACTGGACTCACAGAAGGAAGGATAAAGAAACTAGACCAGGAAGAGAGTCAAAGAAGTAATGGCCCAAAGCTTGGTGAAAGAGCTAAATTTACAAATTCAAGAATTTCAGCAAACCTCAATTAATTCAGAGAAATACCCGTTGATATATCCTAGTCAAACTACTGAAAACCACAAATAAGGAAAAATCTTGAAAGCAATCCTGTTACACACAGGGGAACAGTAATTGGAATGACATGGATTTCTCATCAAAACACCAAAAACAATGGAAGCCAGCAGTAAAAGAAACTCACCCTGGAACACTCTCATTCAATAATGAAAGCCAAATAAAGAGCTTACTTTCAGATAACTGAAAATTAACTGAATTTGTTCCCATATGAGCAGTACTAGACAAAATGCTAAATAAAAGGTCTTCGGGCTGAAGAGCGATGATACCAGAGAAAGATTTTCAGGAATGAATGAAGAATATCAGAAATAGATACTGTATGAGTAAATATGAAGGACTATTCTCAATTTCTCTGAAATATTAGATTACATACTATATATAATAAAGACTTAAATATTATAGCAAAGCAAAAACTAAAATGAATGACTTCATTTTAAACTATTATCTCTTAATTTCTCTAAAATACTATTGGATTATATATAATACAGACTATTAAATATTAAAGCAAAAATTAAAATGAATGCATGTGGGTTTATAATGTGTGCAGATAGACTACCTATGATTATAACGGGGAGAGACATAGACGTATATCATCACAAGATTTCTACATTTCACATGAAGTAGAACAATATTACCTCTAGAAGCAGGAAAACAGTCAAAGTAGTAATGGCTCAAAATTTCCAAAATTTGGGGCGCCTGGGTGGCTCAGTCGGTTAAGCCTCCTACTTCGACTCAGGTCATGATCTCACGTTCGTGCGTTCGAGCCCCATGTCAGGCTCTGTGCTGATAAGCTCAAGGCCTGGAGCCTGCTTCCGATTCTGTGTCTCCCTCTCTCTGCCCCTCCCCCTCTCATGCTCTATCAAAAATAAATAAAACATTAAAAAAATATATATTTTTAATTTCCAAAATTTGGTGAAACACCTAAATTTACAAATTCAAGAATCTCAGCACAACTCAGAATAAATAAAAAATATGATAGATCTAAATCCAATCCTATCAATTATTAAAAGCCAGTGGACTACACAGTACAGTAAAAGACTATTAGTACATAAATACTGCTTTTGTATAGATTCTGCCTACAAGAGATCCATACTAAATACAGACACATGCATCAGTTAAAACTAAGTGATCCATAGTGATGGATTTTAACACCCTTCTCTCAGCAATTGATAGAACAATTAAAAATCAGAAAGAACATAAATAGTATCACCCACCTACATCTGATATTTACAGAACACAAAAACAGCAGAATATCTATTTTTACACAAACCAAGAGAAACCATGTGCTGAGCCATAAAACAAGTCTCAATAAATTTAAGAGTTAAGACCATACAAAGTATGTTCTCTGACCATAACACTTAAATTAGAAATAAAAAGCAATATGCTAAGAAAGCCTGAAATATTTGGAGGTTCAACATACTTCCAAGTAACCCATGAGTCAAAGAAGAATCTCAAAGGAAATTAGAAAATATTTCAAACTGGATGGTAATGAAAATACATCATAGCAAAGTTGAGGGGTGCCGCTGAGCTAAAGCAGAGCATGCAGGGACATGATAGCTCCTGATATTAAAAAAGAAGCTTGGGCCGCCTGGGTGGCTCAGTCAGTTAAGCATTTGACCTTGGCTCAGGTCACTGGATCTCATGGTTCAGGAGTTCTAGCCCCACTAGCTTCGGATTCTCTCTCCCTCCCTCCCTGCTCATGCTCTCTCCCTCAAAATAAAAATTTTTAAAAAGAAGAAAGCTCTAAAATCAGTGGCCTAATGCCCACTAAAGGAGCTAGAAAAAGAGCAAAGTAACACCAAAATAATTAGAAGGAAAGGAATAATGAATATTAGAGCAATACTCACTATGATGGGAAAGAGACCACCAAGAGCTGTTCAAGGTTTTGAAAACCAACAAAACTAAGCATCCCCTCGCTAGACTAGTCAGAGAGAGTGGGGGAGGGCGGCAGACAAATCATCAACAGGAATTAAAGGGAAGCTCATCAGAAGTAACTGGCTATCTATGTGGGCGGGGATATACTACTACTTCATACCCAACATAAAAATTTACTCCAAGTGGATTACAGCCATAATTTAAAAAGCACAAACAATAAAATATTTAGGGAAAATCCCAGGAGAAAATCTCTGTGACCTTGTAGTAGGCAAAGATGTCTGAGCACACAAAAAGCACACCGTTTTTAAAGTTTTCTACAACACATTCCACTACTAAAACTTTACCACCAGGAGTGAAAACCTACGTCCACATGACGACTTGTATGGGAATTCCCATCACAGCCTCATTCCCAAGAGCCCCCAACAGCAAACCATTCCAGTGAGCACCAACAGATGAGCAGATAAATACAAGGGAATGCCACGCTGCAACAGAAAGGAATCTACAGCAAACACCACATCAGTGAGAGTTCCTACTACATGATTTCACTTACAGAAAATGCAGACAAGTTCGCAGCAACAGAAAGTGATAAAGTGACCCTCCCACCAAAAAAACACAAAAAACAAAAAACAAAAACCACCCACTGGCTGCCTGCAGGGGGCAGGGGGCAGGGGGTGATGAATGGGGAGAGGGACCGCAAAGGGACCCAGGGGGTCTCCGGGAAGTGATGGAAATGTTTTGTATCTAGATTGTGGTGGCAGTTTCACAGGTATATACAACTATCAAAAGTCACTGGATTATACCTTTATGTTTTTTTTTAGGTATAACATCACATAATAAATAGTTTCAGGGGTATAACATAATGAGTCACTATTTTTTTAATGTTTATTTTTGAGAGAGAGTGAGAGAGACACAGGGAGCAATTGGGGGAAGGGCAGAGAGAGAGGGAGACACAGAATCCAAAGCAAGCTTCAGGCTCTGAGCTGTCAGCACAGAGGCTGGCACAGGGCTCGAACCCACACACCATGGGATCAGGACCTGAGTCAAAGTTGGGCTCAGCCAACTCAGCCACCGACTCAGCCCAACCGACTCAGCCACCGAGGGTACCCCATGATTCACTATTTGTATATACTGTGAAGTGACCACAATTAGCCTAGATCCGAACTGTCACTATAAACTTTACGTACATGCAGTTTATGTAAATGAACATGTGACAAGGAAAAAAAAAAGGTGGGAGCCATCAGAAGGAGGGAAGTTAGAGAAAGAAGGACAGATTAAGAAAAAACTTAAAACAGCAAACTGCTAGGACTCAGTACAGGCAAAAGACTCCGCTCTCATTCCCCCGACTCCGCCTCAAGTGAACCTGGGGACAGCAGCCTCCTTACTGCCTGGCGTGTGCTCCGGAGAAGACCGCTGCTGGCCGTCCTGCTTTCACATACCTCCCCCTTGTGTTCAGATGGGAAATGCAGCTCACGGGCTGCGCGCCTTCCAGGAAGGAAGGACCTGGTGCAGCACCTTGTGCATTTTTTGGAAATGAGGTCACAAGCGTACGGCAGCTGCTACCTCCCCCGGTTCCCTCAGGCCCGGGCGAGGGTGGGTCGGAGCCGCAGCGCTCACACTAAACAGGAACGCATGTCCAATAAAGTACGGACGCCGAGCCCCGGTGCCTGGTGGGGCCGCCCCACTGCTACACTGGAAAATTACTAATAGTCCCAGGAATGCACAACAGACACGCCGAGAGGTTTATGGACCATACAACATGCATTAAATGCGGGATGGACAAAACCAAGACATGTGACTCCTTTCCTCTTACCTTTTAATTTAGCTGTAGGTTCAGGATTTGCAGCAAAGAAGAACGGCATAGAATCTGTTCAGTTTCAGAAAGCTTATCAACCTTATGGAGGCATATGCTTATAATTTTATTTTAATCACATTTTCTATATCAGAAATAGAGGATGGGATAGTCCTTCTTCAAGAGGTAGGCACACAAAAAATATATATATTGCTTGGAAAAAAAGAAAGGGGAAAAAGAATGGACACATTTTTGTACCAGGGAGATTCTGAATTGGTTGACAGAACAAACTTTTAGGGATCTGGTGGAGGTGGGGGTTCAAAATCCAATGAGTGTAAGCATTAATAAGTACAAATGATGAATTCAGAGACCAAAAGGATCCACATTCTCTATTCTAAAAAATAGTGTGTGGTGCCTGGGGGGCTCAGTAGGTTAAGAGTCTGACTTCGGCTCAGGTCATGATCTCACAGGTTTGTGGGTTTGAGCCGTGTGCACAGAGCCTGCTTAGGATTCTCTCTCCCCCCCTTGCATCCCCTCTCTCTACCCCTCCCCCACTCACACTTTCTCTCTCAAAATAAATACTTTTAAAAACAGAAAAAAATATTTAAAAAGAAGGTGGGGAGGAGGAAGAACAGAAGGAAATACATACATAAAAGGAGACCCTGGGACCCACACAGCTGGAGAAGCAGTAAACACATGGCATTTACTATGAGCCATGTACTTTTCTAATCACTACTAATTTAATCTTTAACAACTTCATGGAGAAGACACCAAGGTAAAGAGAAGACTCTGTTGTACAGATGAGCAAACCAAGGCCCAGAAGAGTTAAGTAACTCACCCCAGATCACGTAACTAGTTAAGTGGCAGAGCAGGGATTTGAACTCAGGCAGCCTCGCTTCAGAATCTGCGTCTAGGCCCTTATTAACAGGTAGCTACTTTAGTAACAAGATAGAATATAAGACGTTACCAGATTTGTCTACCAAAGCTTTTCCAAGGTATCTGAAACACCGTCTTTGGCATCATTATGGTTTAAAGCAGAGGATGGAAAGCGTCATCTAAAAATTGCTGGCGTTGTTGGCCTGTTCTATCATAGAAGTCCTTAGGGCCAACAGAACCCTGCAGTGCAAAGCAGTATCATTAGATAAACTTGAAAACTGTCAGTGGGACTTCATCATCTTAAAAAGACCTATCTCTTTTTTAAAAAAATACACAATTATCTTAAAAAAGACACAATTCTGTCACTACTAAAACTGGCCTAACACTAGGCAGAGAGCTTTGGCCGTGACCAGGTAGTTTTCAGTATAATTCTCCACTGACATGAACCAGGGCTCCTCAGAGATGAGCCAATAACCTATCTTGAAACAGGACAAAAATAAAGATAGCAATACTGAACCCAAAAGCGTCAAGAACCATGCTACATGGGCAAAGAAGTTAATGTAAGAGAACTTGCCCTGAGTTGTGACAATTTGGGCATCAAAAAAGGCCAACGAGAAGGAAATTATTCTTATGGAAACATAGTGAGTCTGAGAAATGCCTTGTGTTCACAACTCTCTTAAAGGAAACGTTAATATCAAGTGTACACAAAGATGGTTTTAATAGAAAAGAAAGGTGACTATAATAAGCAATGTAATTATTTGTATGGATTCTTAAAACTAGAAAGCATTAACATATAAGGTGATATAATTTCTTTTATCAAGTATTATATGTTTGTTTATAAAACTTCTGTATCAGGTAAGAAATAATAACAAAAGAAACTGGGGGCGCCTGGGTGGCTCAGTCGGTTAAGTGTCTGACTTCTGCTCAGGTCATGATCTCGTAGTTCGTGAGTTTGAGCCCCAAGTCAGGCTCTGTGCTGACAGCTCAGAGCCCATAGCCTGTTTTGGATTCGGTGTCTCTCTCTCTCTCTGCCCCTCCCTGCTCATGCTCTCTTACTCAAAAATAAAGTGGCCTGTCAGGAAATGAGTATCAGCAGTGTCTGATATTAAACATTAAAAATAAATTTTTTTTAATAAGAAAAGAAACTGTTAGGTCAGGTCATCCCAGGACCTTAGGGCACACGGACGGACTGCTTGGCGGTGGTAATCATGTAACAACCAGGGGGAAAGAGGGGCAGAGGTCACTGCCGTCAGTGTCACACACAATTAGCAAGGAACCGACAGTCAACAGTGTGTTTGTAATGGGATAAACTAGTTAAACAGCCTAAAGAGGAAAACCAAGTTCTCAACTCAACTCTCTTACCTCCTAGTAGGTGAAATCTCTACCTGGCCCAGCAAAGCATGGTAAACTATTAAGGAATATATGAGTTTTTAATAGTTCTAAAAACTAGGTCCATACATCATGACGATAAGGGGTCCTGACTTTGAATCACCTTGAAGTCACCTCATCCTATGTGCGCACCCCAGAATCCACACCCTCTACCCTTAGAGCTACTCAGAAAAGCTATTCTGTCTCCTTCAGAGCTGAAAGATCCCTGCACCTGTCTGGAAAGTGCTACAATAATGTTAACTCTAAGAAAACTTTGAAATCAGTACAACAATAGCCTTGGGAAGATATTAAAAAAAAAAAACACACAGAAACAATGAAGAAATAAACTTAAGCCCAAGATGTTTAATATTTTAGAATAAGTTCAAGTGGAAATGTATTATCAATCTTATCATTGTGTAACTTACTCTGTGTGTGTGTGCGCGCGCGCACGCGTATGTGTGTGATCTTCTGTTTAAGTGCATGTAGGAAGTAATCAAAAGGAGTTAGCTGTACTACATTTGGAGCGGAATTTAAATAGTTTATGGGAATTGAGTCAAACACATTTATCACTAGTGTTTAAATGTTCATGGAAAACAGTTTCCCAAAGTCTTGCTCATTGGATATACACAGCAGACACTCCTTGCCCCACTCATATCCATTTCCTGACAGGCCCTTGTGACTCTCTTCCAGGGGGCTTTGTCTAACCACCGGAGTCCAGGGGGCTGTGCTGGGACAGGCCACAACTGGTCCCCCTGAGGAGCGGGCCTCAACCAGTGGCTGACGGGAGTTAGTGGCTAAATGCCCAGCTTTCTGACCTTTTGGTAAGGACAACTCAGGCCAGTGCGCAGCGCTTCCTAGACACCCCTCAGGAGAGTGAGCTGCAGCCGCCCACGGTGGCGCGTCCTCGGCAAGGCACCCACTATCGGCTTTCAACCTTTCCCTGACTCAGTTCTCCCCTCCTCACCGGCGCTTCCTGGGATCACCTGCCAAATGAACTATGTGGACTAAGACCCACTCTCAGGGTCTCTCAAGAGAAGAAGAAATGAAGCATTAAGCACACACATGTGCTCAGCCCTTCTCTCCACATAACCTCCCCATGACATTCTGTCATCTACGAGCAGAGCTGGACGGAGTGGCACGGCCACGGGGAAGGGAGGGCTGGTGACCTGCTGCGCCTCCTGTCCGCTTCGCCTTCCACTCTCCTGGAACCACCCTCTCTGTGGACCCATGGGCTTGCGCCAGGGCCCTTGCTCTCTGATCTCACTGGGGAAGGTGTGATTCCTCCCACAGGAAGCAGGGACTTCACAGGGCCATCTCCGAAATCTCCATCTGTAAGGCTGGAGCGGGACCTCGGGACTGTGGAGGGGAAGGCAGGAGGGGGACAGGGCAAAAACCCATTTACTCAGCTGTCAGGACACTGAGACTCCTTGGACTTGAACCTGCTACCAGGTCCCTGTGGACCATGAGGGACTTCTGGTCATGACTTTTATAGGCAGCTCCCGAAACAGAATAAACGAAATCCAGTTTGTCTCTCCTACAAGCACAGCAGTGAAAAGCTCAGGCTTTGAATTCAGGCTTACCCATTTCTCCTGTCACCTTAGACAGGCTCCTGAATGCCCCTGAACCTCAGGTTCCCATCTATAAACTGGGAGAAGTATAATCTAATTCATAAGAAATGCCTCTTAATAAACATGCCAGGCATTTTCTATGCATCCTCACCACACGGCCACACACACGTAGGTACAATTCACCATTCTCAAGTTCTAATTATAAGAAACTTCCCCAGCGTCACCCAGCTCCTAAGATCTAGGGTTCCAACTTGGGCAAGTCCGATTCCACTCTTAACCCCCTAAGTTCTACAAGGATGCGGAAAGCAATTAACAACATCCAACTACAGCAGGTGCTTAATAAATGTCGTTTCTTTCCTGTTTGCTCACTTCATCATTCTCTCCCGGGCTCTCTCCCTCTGGGGAAGGACTACGTTGAGCACAGACAAGGAGAGATTCATGAGGCTCAGAAGGGCGAGGCTCAGTGCCAAGCTCTTAATAAAGAGCCTGCAGAGCAAATAGATTTTGGCTTCTCCTTTTATTAATACCTAAGCTCTTCAGGTTCTTCCAACTCCATAATTTCCTTTTCTGGAACCTACACCAAATCTCCAAAGTGACTTTTTTGTCAGGAAGACTAAATATCGTGAAAGTTTCAAGTGAAATTAAGTCACCTCTAAACCTGATACAATGTCACTGCAGAGCGCTGGTTAGGAACCTGTCTCTCAGCCTGGCTCTGGCATTAACTAAGCTGGGTGATCTTGAGCAAAGCCACCTGCCTTCTCTGTGCCTCCTTTTAAAGCATTCATTAATAGAAAGATAATGATCCTTGTCTTGCCTTTCTTAGAGTCACTGAGAGAACCATGTGAGGAATGTGCATGAAAAATATTTCACAAAAGTATGAAGCTCTACATAAACGTGGGAAGTTATCAGTGTTGTTCAACAGCTTATCCGACTTGCTAAGAAATTCTTGAACAAGAAAAATGAGAGCCAAAAAGCAGGGGTGAGCACAGCAAGCTGGAACAGGGAGAGTCAGGTGGTGAAGAAAAACTAGCTGTCAGAACCTCGTTTTCAGTGCTGGCAGTTAACCTCCAATCAGTTTTATAAGGCCAGGAAATAGCCATATTTTTAATTAAGTGTCGGCGGTAGGCTCAGCAACATAAAATTTAATGGTAGGGAAGACACCAGCTTAAAGAAACATAGCTTCTTACCTCTCCTTCTAAGAAAGATATCTTTTCTAAAAGCTGCAGTATTAAAAGCTGTTTCTGCTGCACCTTTTTCTTTAATGATTCAATCTAGAAAGAAAAAAAGTTAAAAATTGTTAGTAAAAAAATACACGATTGTACAAACACTAACTCATCTACTAGCAGGGACAGCTTTGCTTCTCCTTTAAACAGAGCCCACATGTTGGTTCTTGGTGTTTCATGGGACAGTGTGACGACGGGACGCTCCCAGGGAAGAGGGCTCTGCGGCCACGAAAGCATGGGACAGCGCATGCGATTTTGGAGTCACGTCTCCTGACATTTCCACCCTGATTTTGCTGTGTAACCCGTGGACCATCCCACTTATGCTCCAGAGAGCATGCTTTGGGAAATGCAAACACAACTCTGTAGAAAATAAGTATTCAGCTTAAATTTGTGAGGCAGCCCACATTTCAAACATTCAACTCTGTTATCCCTGTTAGTACATTCCTATCTGTCCAACCAGGGCTCAAAAGTTTGGGTATGGGAAAAGGGTCACTGTCACTAAAGGTGTAAATGGAATTGAGAGGCTCAAGGACTCACGGGGCCTGCGGTAAGCGGGGAGGGCTTCCCAAAGACAGAGACTTGAGCTGGGCTTTCACCTTTGTTTTTTTACAACACAGTCTATCTTCAGCTACTCTAGCTCTGCTTTTCATTCATGTCATGTTCCATAGACAAACTATGGATGCCCTAAAAGCCGGGCCCGGGGGCACCTGGGTGGCACAGTCATTTAAGCACCCAACTCTTGATCTCAGCTCAGGTTACGATCTCACAGTTCAGTGAGTATGAATCCTGCAATGAATGGGCTGTGCACTGATGGCATGGAGCCTGCTTGGGATTGTCTCTCCTCTCTGCTCCTCCCCACTTTAAAAATAAATAAATAAACTTAAAAAAAAGGGGGGGGGATGGGGGGCAGGAACCAGGTGCTCTGTACCAGGTTGTGGCGTAGACATTAGGGGGGAATGGTGCAGGTTCAATCAGTAACTTGAGATTTTAAAGAACACACTAACTTTCCAACTATAAACTGAATTTGAGCATTTGCAAGATCTTTTTTTTTTTAAAAATCCTTCTCCATGCAAAATGACACAATTCCTTTAGAAGTGAATCTAGCAGGAACTAGAAAAAGACAACAGTATAATCACATTGCCCTTCAACCCCGCAATCCCAATTCTAGAAAGATGTCCCCAAAGACACGCTGGCCAAAGTGTAAAATGACCTGGACAAAGGAGTTTTGGTTTTTAACAGACACGGAGAAAACAGAACTCCATCAAGCAGTAAGTGGCGGGTTAAAGAAACCATGATTCACCATGACCACGGATGGCTATGAAGATTTCTAGAACAGATATGGTGCGTTAGAAGGAATATATGAGGACATTTGAATGCATATATATTTGCAAAAAAAAAATTCTGCAAAGATAAAAGAGGCCACAATTTACTAAGAAAGAGCTTCCAATAGGGAGAGGTAGGAATTCAGAGGAGATAGAAGGTTTTTGGTAACACCTTCTTACCTACGTTTAGTTTTGAAAGCACATTGTACAGATTCAAAAATTAAACAAAACCAAAAAGGGGGGGGGAGCAAATCCTAAAACTTGAAACCATATTGAAATAAAAGAACTTAACTGTATGTCAAATTGGTGAAAAGAACCCCAGAGTTATTAGAATAAGCTAATTTGACTGGTTTTAGTGGAATGTATTCTAAACATAAACAGAACTGCAAAATAATCTCTTATTCACTAGGAAAATTGTTGATAATAATTATTGGTACTATTGTTTTGAAACTATTTGAAATATTGTAGTATAATAGTGTTTGGAACCAAGGTTTTTCGTGTAAGAGAGAGAAACAAATGTGAGAGCAAAGAACTAAAAAAAAGTTGAGTTAAATTTGAAATGAAAATATCAGTATGAACTCATAGTGTTTTATCTTCATTTGTTAAATATGCACTTCCTGACTCTGCTGAGAAAACTTGGAAATAACAACAAGCACAGAATACATCCAGATTGTGGCATCTAAATACCATCCCTCACCAAAAAAAACACAAGTCATCTTGGAGGAACAGCTCACTTCCAGGCATGAAAATATGCTAGATAAACCCAAGACACCTTGTTATGCCTGAAAACAAATAATGAAGGGTCTCCCTTGGGCCAAGGATAGGACAACGTGAGCATCAAAAACAGTCATGAATGTAACTGAGTAAAATGCATGAAACATACATGTTTGTAAGACCCTGACTACTTTATGACTCTTCAAAAACAAAAACAAACAGCAACAGTGACTCACTGGACACCACTGGGAGTAAGAAGGGAACCAACTCCTTACTTAGAAAGCTGGCAATTTGGGGTGCTTGGGTGGCTCAGGCGGTTAAGTGTCCGACTTTGGCTCAAGTCATGCTCTCGTGGTATGTGAGTTCAAGCCCCACGTCAGGCTCTATGCATGATAGCATTCAGCCTCCTTTGGATTCTCTGTCTCCCCCTCTCTCTGTCCCTCCCCTGCTCGCACGGTCTCTCTCTCAAAAATAAATAAGCATTAAAAAAAGAAAGAAAATTGGCAATTTAGAGAAAGAATAAGGCATTTATCCTGCCTTTCTTGCATAAACTGCATTTTGAGATTACTAAAAAGTCCTACATAATAAGGGGGGAAAGTTTTGCTTTTCAGAAGAACTCCAGTTAATGGGAAAGAATGACAGATTCAGAAAATCACATTCTGCAATCCCTAGGGAATAACACACTCAAGCAACCATCATTAATAGATGAAATGATCAGGGCCACAGCTGAGGAGAAACTTACAACTGTGCCTTGGGCTGTCGCCATCTGAAACCACAATCCGCCTCAGCATCATCACCCAAAGCGGGACAGTCCCCACAGCGCGCTGAAGAGACACGGGGTAAATCGCGCAACGACACGAAGTACTCTCGCTTACCCCCACAGGAAAGTTAAAACCGAATCTCACCGAGCTGCCAGAGCTCATAAACAGAAGTTGAATCTATCACGTGGGGACAACGGACTCAGTTCCTGCAGCGTCCCTGGGTGGGGGAAATGTGCAGGGGGAGGAGGGTGCACAGGGAGAAGCGTGCTCTAGATTAAAAGACGTTAGAAACACCGCCATCAACATAACGGACCTTCTCTGGACTGAAACAAAGCAACAGTGAAAAGGACATGTTAGACATTTCAGAAAACTTTAGGACAGTCTGGTATTAAATGATACCAAGGAACTATCATTAATTTTTGTTAGATGCAACAAGGTCTTACGATTATATAAGAAAAAGTCCATATGTTTCAGAGATGTATAGTGAAGACTATAGAAAACACAAGCAGAATGCCTGGGATTTGCTTCAAAATAACTGCACAAAGGGAAAAAAAGAGGAAAAGAAGAGGCAAGTAAGGCAAATAGAGCCAATTTGCTATTTGTTGAATCTGGTAATGAGCGGGGGGCGGGGTTCATTGATTAGTCTCTCTGTCCTGAGTACATTTGACATTTCCACGATAAAATATTTTAAATTCCACCTAGTGTCAAAATATACACTCCAACATAAAAAGTAAGCAATATAAAATATAGTAAGAAACGCATTTAAGAAAAACCATCCAATGTTGACAAATAATTAAAGAAATTACCAATTAAAAACAGTGATAAGTTACCCCTTAATAATGTTTAAATTTGCCCCAAACCACTGGCTAAAGAACCCCGTGCTGAAAGGGCTGGGAGGGACAGCTTCCCTCATGTGTTGCAGGTGGCATTGTAAATTAGAATGACCCTCCGGGCAATTTAGCAATAAATATTAAGAGCCATAAAGCTGTTCATCCCCTTTGACCCACTAATCCCACTCCTGGGAATTTATCCTAAGGATATCATTTAGACATAGGAAAAAAGCTGTATATACAAAGATGTCCTTGCTCCTATTATTTATAATAGAAAATGGAAATAGCCTTAATGTCTAGCACTAAAGGACTGGGTAACACATTACGGAATAGCAATTTGATGGAATATTTACAGACACTACAAACAAATATGTTGCAAAACATGTTTACGAAAAGCCTCGGGGGGGTAAAAAAAATTCACAACGGTTGAAGGTAAAAACCAGGAGTTAAATAAAATGAATAATTCTGAGTTCGGGTAGGATTATGTGCAAAAAAAGAGGCGTTTCTTTAAATGTCCTTCAATATTTGTAGGAATAGTTTTCAATAATCATCCTTACAGTGTTCCTTTTTCATTCCTTCCTATGGTATTAAGATTTTTTTAAAAATTGACTTTAGTTCTTTAAATGATAAACAGGGGCACCTGGGTGGCTCAGTCGGTTGAGCATCCAACTTCGGCTCAGGTCATGATCTCACGGTTTGTGGGTTCGAGCCCCGTGTCCCGCTCTGTGCTGACAGCTAGCTCAGAGCCTGGAGCCTGCTTCGGATTCTGTATCTCCCTCTCTCTCTGACCCTCCCCTGCTCACGCTGTCTCTCAAAAATAAATTAAAAACATTTTTTAAAAAAGTTTTAAATGATAAACAAAATGGGTACTGAAATTAGCTACAACGTTCCAAGGAGGCTGGGGTAAATTTCATCAAATACCATCAAAAGGGACTTCAAATAGATTTGTCTCACTATCTCTGAAGTAATCAGACCGGTTGTGAGTCTAAGGAAGCCAGGGTTGAAAGGCGCCCTGATGAACAGTTGCCAGGAAAATACAGACAGACAGGATTTTCATTTTGAAAAAGGAGTAGCTACGGGGCAGAGCTGTCACCCGGGGGACGGTGTGGGCGGTGACTCCTGGGCGTTCTAAGAGGACAGAGGGCTGAAGCTGGAGCAAAAGAGGCACCTCCTTCGGGAGAAACAGAACCCTGTGGGAAGGGTCTGCCACCAAGGCTTGCCTTTCTCAGCAACTGAAGCTTCCAGAAGCAGTCGTGCCCTTGTGCTAAGTGAATACTTTCATCCTTGACCATTCCTTACAGAGGCATCTTGTACGGTATATTCCGTGACCAGGGTTGACTTGTTCACATTAGAGAAAAAGGACACTGGAGCCGACAAACAGCGCATGGATGCCCCTCATGCCCTACATGGAGAGCCAACCTTGAGTCCCAGTCTCCCCTGGGTCTGTCCCTGGAGCACACCCCATGTCCTCCCAGGAGATCTCCGTTGTGAGGTGCCATCCCTAAACCACGCATTTGTGTGGGAAACGGTGTTATTTATGACTGCCAACATCAACGCACCTTCCAACATCATCTCCTATAGAACCCAGCACGTGAGAAACACTCAACAGTTAGCTACTACTATATTATTACTAGTATTTCTCCCTCCCTAGACTGTGAGCTTCTTGAGAGTAAAGACCTTGGGCATCTTTACATTCCCAGACAACAAGTGAATGAATCAGGGGCTCCATGCATCTACCCCTCAACAATCCATCCCTTAGACTTCCAGGGCAAAAGTGTCTGGAACAAAGTCTTGGAGGCCCTGATGAACCGAGGTGGATGTATCCCTCAAAGCACCTGCCAAATCAGGGCCTCTCCAAAATCTAGGGTACCATGCAGCTGGCCTGCAACCTTTGCTCTTTTTGATACATTCAAATTGGTAAATTTGACCTTGAAGAGGTTCGTGGATTCTTCGTGAAGCTGCGTTTAGATCTAGCTGTCACCAGGTGGTGGTAAATGATCAAACTACCAGGCTCAAATCAGGCATTAAGAAAAGAGAAATCAGAAGCACCTACTTTCCAAACCTCATCCATTTTACTTAAGAACATAATCTTGTCACAACTGTTAAATTTCCATATCAAATAGCGGACCCCCTTCCACAACAAAAGAAGAAACCCATCTTGTAAAATCTAGAATCTCTTAACTAATGTTAATAGAATTTTTTTTCCTATTTTTGTCTTGATATGCATGTTTCTTTGTAACTCAAGCTGAATATACGTCTTGCAGCCTAATGATCATGTGGGATGCTAGGTCTCTTAAGACTACAGCCAGTCGGATATTTAAAGTGGTATGTCTTATTACATGGCAATGAGAAAGAACGAAATCTGGCCAATTGTAAGAAAGTGGATGGACCTCGAGGGTGTCATGCTAAGCGAAATAAGTCAGGCAGAGAAGGACAGATACCATATGTTTGCACTCATAGGTCTAACAGGAGAACAGGAGAAACCTAATGGAGAACCAGGGGGAGGGGAAGAGGGAAAGAGAGTTGGGGAGAGAGAGGGACACAAAACCTGAGAGACTATTGAATGCTGAAAACGAACTGAGGGTTGAAGGGGAAGGGGGAGGGGGGAAAAGAGGTGGTGGTGATGGAAGAGGGCACTTGTGGGGAAGAGCACTGGTGTTATATGGAAACCAATTTGACAATAAGCTATTAAATAAATAAATAAAGTGGTATGTCTTGGGGAGGTGGGCATCCTCTACTTTCTTAGAACTGATAATGGCTTTTCTTCACATTTGCCACCACTGAGTTACCTCCATAGGTGATTCTGAGCTAAGCAATCCCTCTTAAGCCATGGCCACACAATGGAATCACCTGGGGGGAGCTTTTACAAAACACTGACTTCAAGGCCTACCCCCAGAGATGCTGAATGTATCACTGTCCTACTTAAAAACCCTCCCAAGCTTCTGACATTCAAACCCCTAGCGTGGATGTGAGGCCCTTCTGCCATGGTCCCCCCCATACTCCCCCATGTCCTTTCGTGCGTGTTCTGTCCCAGATGAACCCGATGTTCAAGCCACTCCACCCTCTCAGCACTCCATGGACATACAGTGGTCCTGCCTCTGGGCCTTTGGACAAGCTGGTGCTTCCACCAAGCACGCATTCCCACCCTCCATCCCCCTCTCTACTCAGAGATCTGCTGCTGTCACAACATGCTCACTAGTCACCTCCCAGAGCAGCAGTCCCCAAATCTTCCAGGCTGGCTTCCTATCGCCCTCTTGTGTTCTACCTCAGCGCTCTGAACAACCCCTGTGACAACGCCTCGCTGCTGCTACCGTCCTCTGTCAACATCTCTCTCTCGCACTAGACAGCACACCCACAGGGGACATGTGTTTACTGTATCAACGATCTTATATCAAAGAACTGTTCTCTTAGAAGATGCAATCACCCCTGTCAATCCACACATTTTTATAACCTGCTTTTGGAAACAGACTGCTATAGTGAAAGGGCTCCTCCCGATTTCTTTCAAAAAAGCTTGTGTGTCAACCAGAACAAAGTGAAACTGTACACATTTTAGTAAGATCCCGTTATGGATTTCAGAGCAACCCTGAAAGTTAGGAGGCTTCTCAGCTTCCGGAATTTTTTTTCCCCATTAGTGACTCGCACGCAGGTCACAGGTCATTTCGTGTTAATGTCAGAATACAATACAGCCCTATGGTTAGAATTATGTGAATAGTACCTGATTGTGCAAAACTCACGAAACATAACTCACTATTGAGGCTGTGGATGAAAAGAGAAATTAATGAATGCAAGAAAATGCAGCAGCAAATACGTATTAAATAGTAGACAGCGCTTGGTATGTTTTTTTAAGAAACTGTGCCACAGGGTGTTGTGTTTTACCAGCTAGCAAAGGACAACACACATGTATCTGGAAAATGCCTTAAATGAAACCGTAAACACACACCGAAAAGGAGCGCGGTACTAGGAGGTATGTTAAAACCAATGATCACACTGAATCGCATTAACATGCAGCGAGGAAAAGAGAATTAGATTTTCAGTCCAAACTAAGTTTATGATATAATTGTTTGTTTTCTTGGAAATGTGTTTAACTTTGTTTGCATTCAACTTTTAGGAGTAACCAGCGGAAGCCCACAGGCATCTCAGGCTGTGAGAGCTGTGTGTGTGCGCCTGTACTGTGAAACTTGACCACACGGTAATAAACAAAACCTCTATCACCAACAACTCCGATTTGTTACTCTTTCCCATGGACCCTCGTTGCAAAAGACTTTCTGCTTTGAGCCACGTTCATGAAGAAAAATTCATTTTCCCACTGAAAAACGTATCAAAGATGACTAACTGCCAATTAAAGCTTCTCATCAAAATGAGACAACCAGGCTTATGAATTCGAGGTAAAAGCAACGCAGCCGAATACTTGATTATGAGTCCTTGTCGACTTCTCCGTGGCTATTTATGCTGTTCGAGGATTTGAAAAATGCACAATAAAATAATTTGAAGATTCCCATTATCATTTTCAACCCCCCTTAGAGGCCCAGGGGATCAGTGAACCGACCAGGGCAGACATGGAACATTCGGAGAGCCAAGAATCTTCTAGAGCTCACTCCTGGATTTAGTGTGCTTTTGCCTCTCCTTGTCCTGAAGGGCCTTGTTTTCCACCCAAACTTATGTTCCCCTCTGTGATCTAGAAAATAACGGTCCTCCTCACCTTTAGCAAAATAGGAATCATGCTTGATGTACATGGACTTGCCACCCATGAAAAATGAGAATAACTGACACTCTACACTCTTCCTCCAAAAAGGTTTTTCATGGTTGCTATGGCTGCTCTTAATTCTATTTCAGAAGCCTTATAACACGGTAATTCCAGTTATTGTCTTTAAGTGCATTCTCCTTAATAAAAACCACCAGAGTCAGAATTTTAAAAATAATGAAGTTATCCTCTTTTCCTAAGAAAATGATAATAATAAAGCATAGGGAAATGTGACAAGATCAGACTTTGCCCTACACTAATGCAACATAAAAGTACCGTTTAAAAAGGACAAGGAAAACGGTGCATTATCTCATTTTGGGGGGAGTGAAGGGAATGAATTAAGGCCACAACAAACGAAACTGAAAAATTGCTAAATGAAGCTCTGAGTGGGGAAAATGAAAAATCAATGACGGAACGGAGGGAAAAAAGGTACATTTTTCATCTTCATGATGCTTGATTGGGTTTGGAGAAATTCATTTCCAATTAATGTGTCTTGTGGCATTCAGCCAGGCTAGATATGAACAGGGCACATATTTTAATCAATTTTTTTCTATTAGGTTTGAAGTAATATATAATAATAGAACTATACCACTCAAAAGGATCAGTCGAAACTGGCTTCTGAGGTCAAATAATCTAATTTGGCTTGATTTCTGTCTTACAGTAAAGATAACCCAACTTCTCTTTCAGGAGACGAACAGCACCCTGATTCTCCCGGGTGCCTAAACATGATGGGCTGTAGAGACATCAGGGAAGGATGAATCAACTAGGTTTTCTGATCTGAGGGGTCTAACAGACCGCTGGGAAGGAAGGCACAGGGGTGTCCTGGGTACCAGGGTTGTTGCTAGGTTCACTTATTCTCAGAAACAACCCCGGGAGTAGTTATCCCCCAGGGAGGAGGAAACTGAGGTTCCTAGAGTTTTATTACCCATCATTCCCTCAGCAGTCACCTATGGTCACCTCTATGTCAGGCTTAGTGTTAGACTCTGGCAGCACAGCTAGGGAGACCGGACCTTCCCCCTCACAGACCACACGTCCCAGTGAGGAAGGCAGGAACCAAGCAGAAAATGAAACTCCCAAGCAAGTGCAATAAAGGGAGAGACCCAGTGATGTTCTGTACCCCCAAGACAGGATGCACCTGCTGACTACAGACGGGGTGAGGGAAGGGGTCAGACCTGGGGGCTGGAGAGGGTGACCAGCTCACCCCAGCTCGCCCGGGACTGCCCAGGCAGTCTCACGTGCCTGCAGCTTTCTCATTCACTGGCAAACCACGACAGCTGGTCCCCCAAGAGCTGAATGCTGGTGGAGCTGAGACCTAAACCCACATGTCTCTGAGGTCAAGGCCCTGCCTCCTTCTCCCCCCACAGTTACGTTCAGAGGCTGCTTCCACCCTCCCTGTGATGACGCCCCAGCTCGGCGTCCTGGAAAGTAGGCAAGACTGGGAAGAATGCTGGCAGGCACCTTCCTTTACAAAGCATGTGCTGGGGCCTAAGCCTTTAGGCTGTTCTTTTTCCCTCTGACTTTAGAGAAGGAAAGTGGAATGGGGAGGTGGGGAAGAGGGCACTGAGTGTCCATACCCCCACGTTTTTCTCGAGAGATGCAGCATCAGGGACAACAGACGCTGCGCGGAACAGAATATCCACGGAGAGACTTGGTTCAGACTAATATGGTGAGATGATGCATCTGGAGGCGCCCAGCACCACACGCGGTACAGCTGGTGCTTTAACAATGATATTTTCTAAAATGTCCCTAAAGCTCAAGTGTCCTGGACTCCACCCTCACCGGTACTGGCCCGGGTTTTCCTGGGAGCCTCCCAGCTGCCCTTCTCTTGCTTCTCTCCCCTCCTATTCACCCAGCTCCTCTGGTGGTCAGATCCGACCAGGCAAAGGGCACAACTGAGGAATCAGGAACAGCACAGCACAGGGTATTTTCCCAGCGTGGTGCTGGGTGGGCGCTGCCCCACAACCCGTCCCGGCCCCATGCCCGACCTCTTCATTACCACTCCCCACTGCAATCCAGTCAAACTAGATTAATAGCTCTCTGAACTCACCCTATATTTTTCTGGTCTCCATGTTTTTTTTTCTGTTTTGTTGTTGTTATTTATTCTATATTTTGTCTGCCACATCCTTTTCCACCCATTCGATCCCTGCCTAGAAAAATCCAACCCATCCTGCAAGACCTGGTCAAATACCACTCCTCCGTAAGGCGTCTGCACCCACATCCACATTAGTGAAATTGAAGGGCCCTGTGGTAAGCCCTCAGCATGCATTTCATCAATCAAGCCTACACCAAGCCTCTGAAGCAGGTACTAGTATGATCGTACGCATTTTGTTAAGGAAACTGAATGTTGGAGAAGAAGTAATTTGTTCAAGATAAAAAGCCAAGTCAAGAAAGGAGTAAGATGCAAAGCCAGACTCAATTTACTCAAAGCCTATGAACTTGATCACCACCGTCTCCAGATTCTGTGTCGCCAGCACACAGCTCATACCCCTGGTTAATAACTGTCCTATTCTGCCTTGAGTTTGAACAAGTTTTAGGGTCAACCAGAAAGTCCTTTGAGGGCAAGAACTAATCTCCAATTTTGCATTTGGTTCCTAAAAGGCGCTTCTTAAGTATTGACTGACCCATCAGGCAGGAGAACAGGAACATTTAAAGACAGGGACACAGGGGAAACAAGTCCAGGGTGACAAAGAGATCATGAAAAAACTGGTCAGGCAAAGATGAACTACTCAGTGAGCGTTGTTAGAGAAACAAGCTTCAAGTGAGAACAACAAACAAACAAAAACACAAAAAACACAAAAACATGGATCCCTGTTCACACTATATACACAAAAATAAATTCCACATGGATTATTCTTCATTTGTTCAACAAGTATTTATTGAGCACCTACTATATGCCAGTGACTGTTTCAGATGTTAGGAGTACAGTCAAGAACAAAACAGAAAAAACCACTGCCCTCATGGAGCTTACATTCTAATGAAGGGACAAAGACAGTAAGTCAGCCAAATAGAGACGTGTATATATATTATAGGATGGTACGTGCTACAGAGAGAAAGAGTAAGAAGATAAAGGGCAGGAATGCGGTAGGCTGTAATTAAATACAAAGAGGAAAGACAAAACTTTAATAAAACGATTACACAAATAACCTTATGGCAGACAAGACACACAAACAGCACCAAAGGACGGATACATGTATACCAAAATTTAAAACTTGTGCATCTTACAAGATGCCATAGAGAAACAAACAAAAACATTGGGGGAAGACAATAGCATGCAAACACATTTTGACAAATGAGCAACGTGGGCAGTATCCACAGTTCCGACAGATCAGCAGGAGGAAAGACAGCCAAACAGAAGAGGGAGCCAAGGATACCAACGGCCAGTTCGCAAAGGCGGAGCCTAAATGGTCAACGAGCCAATGAGAAGATGCTCAGCCGCACCCATAGTGATGAGTGGTATCAGGCCGAAGCAAATTAAAACAAAGGAGGTACTGTTTCACAACTGGCTAAAATTATAGTCCAACAGTGCCAAGAGGTGGCGAGGATGTGGGGAATCCACCCCCCAGCTGGGTGGAGGTGTACACACGCTCTGGCGACCAAGTGGCTCCAACTATGTCCCTAACTACAGGAGCAAAGAGACGCGCTCAGCATTGTTTGTAGAAGAGAAATTTGGAAACAAGCTACGTATCGCTAGGGCACATTACAATACATTAATACAATGAAATATTAGCCATTAAAATAAATAACTTAGATATATCTGTAGCATCAGAAACAAAAACATAATTGAGGAAAAAGGTTGAATAATATATACAATAAAATCTACTTATATATTATAAGTAAAAATGTACATACATTTGTAAACACCTAAGCTAGGCTAAATACTGATAATAGATACATATGTAGGTAGTAAAAGCATCAAAACATGGCCTGGTTGGAGAACAAACTGCTTTTGAAGAGGGTGAGTAGAGAAGAAGGAAAAAGATCAAAGGTATAAGAAGACAATTCTCTGGAATGTTTTCTAGGACTTGGAAGAAACCTGAAATCTGCCACAATGGTAACGTTCTGTAGATTCTAGAGGGGAGTACATGGGTCTTTGTTTCTAGCATTCTCTATAATTTTCCATCTTTAAACTTGTTTTCAATTTTTAAAAAGGCAGAAAAAAAAAAAGCAAAAGAATGAACTTTGGAGTCAAAGATCTTGCTGTGGCCCCAACACCATCATCATTTGCTGAGAGACTACTACTTATTTTTTTAAGTTTCAGCTTCCTGTGATTAAAAAAAAAAATCATGATGGGGCGCCTGGGTGGCTCAGTCGGTTGAGCGTCTGGCTTCGGCTCAGGTTATGATCTCACGGTTCGTGGGTTCGAGCCCCGCATCATGCTCTGTGCTGACAGCTAGCTGAGAGCCTGGAGCTGCTTCAGATTCTGTGTCTCCCTCTCTCTCTGACCCTCCCTTGCTCACACTGTCTCTGTCTCTCAAAAATAAATAAAAAACATAAAAAATTTTAAAAAATGTGTTTTAAATACAATCATGCTAATAATATGCCCTGTAGAGGATTCGTGTGGGAATGTTCGGTCTAGGAGGCATGGCCTTGTGATGTGACAAACATTCCGCAGCTGGTGGTGCAGCTGGTCAAACTCTACAGGCAGAAGGTGGGCACCCAGGTCTCTGCGAAATATTTTATAGCCAATGAGAAACAATCTCAAGAAAGCGAAAGTGAATCCAATGACATTTGTTAAGAAAAGAACCTTCTCCCTTGAAAGGACAATTTGTATCACAAATATATTAATGAGCACGGTCTTAAAATGAACCAGCAATGTTTCCATAGTGCACAGAAAAACAAAGTCTCACCCATGTGGTGAGCTTTCGGATGCCTTCTAAAAACCTCACATTTTAGACAGCGTAGCCAAGATTTCAAAATAAAGAAGTGAACAGTATGTTGAACATGAGCATTTGAAACTAACATTTTTAGTTACTATAAATAGATCCTGCCTCAAACTTCAGAGTAGCACCTCCTTTGGGGGGGGGGTGCTGTGAGCAGCCAAGAGACCAAAGTCCAGCCTTGAGAACCCACGGCTTCCTTTCCCATCCGCTGCCTACTTGCTAACGTGGGGCAGAAGCATCGGAATAAGAGACAAAGACAAATATTGACAGGAAACCATGCACCCACCCAGTGTGCCGTGGAGAAGTGGGAGCAGAGAACCACCCAACGTGGAGGTGACCCCCAGCCCCTAGTGAAGGCGCTCCGTCAGCCCGGTCTACTAGCTTATGAGCCTAACACCACCCGCTGACTCTGACTACTGCCGCTCCTACCACTACTAGGATTTACTCAGTAACACTGTTAAGTTTGGACGACATCCCAGCACCTGTCACTTGTCTCAAGGAGATCTCTACCAAAACCAAGCAGCCATGAAATATGGTTCACTTTAAAATATTTCAGTCAAATAAATTTCTCCTTTCCTCCGATACACTTCTCCTTCTCATGTAGTTCAAGTATCTGCTCAGGTAGATGGCCCATGGGGATAAAAAGCAGACCACACCTTGCTTAACCAAAAAGAGTGACTCATACATTTGATCTCCATTCAGGAAGGACATCCTCGGGCCACCTCCTGCACGCAAATATAATCGAACTACACTTCTTCGGTGTCATCTGGGCTGTGGTCTGGCGGGAGCACTTCCTTCCTGGACCACTGGAGTTCTTCAAGCCCGCTTCCCAGCTCCTTAGCAGGTGTGTCCTTGGCCGCTGTTTGGAAAGGCAGGCTTCGTTTTCCGAGATCTCAGACCCAGCCGCCACCTGGCACTTCCTGCGTTATTGTTTAGTATTATTTTTCATTGCAGTTCTTTCTTTGATGTCTAGGAACCCAGGTTTCTAAAAATATTCTTTGAGTTCTCTTGACTCTGCAGTGTGAGGCTGGCCAGGTCAAGGGGACAGTGTGAGGTGTTTTCACAAATGAGAGCCCTACGCGGTCACATTTTCCTTTCCACAGCATGTCCTTCCTGTTTTGTTCATGGGCTCATCACCAACACACGCCACCTCTTCCCAGCAGAGAAAGTACGAGATTCTTCTAATCACGAACAATAAACGCACTGCTTCCAACCCAGGCTACCATTTTATCATCTTCCAAAGAACCGGAGACTAAATCTGGAGAAGAGCTCGTGTGACATGATCTGGAAACAGTTCAATTGAGTGGGTTAGGGTCGTGGACTCAGTGCTATGGCTCCCTTTCCCTGCCCCCATTTGGTTAAATTACCAGTGATGGAAATTACTCTGAATCACTTAAACTCAGGCCATTTGGCAAAAATGTCCCTTTGTATTGTGCATTTCAGCATAGCACCTGATAGTTTTAAAGGGCTAACAAATGGCCGATCCATTTTAAATGAAAGATTCTTAGGATGGGATGGGGAGAACATAAAAATTTTTTACTTATTTTGTATGTAATTACTCTCCTCAAAGGACAGGCAGCTGAGATGGAACACAGCACACAGCGCAGAAGAGAGAGGCAAACCCAGAAGATTGCACTTAGTTCATGAGACTCCCAAAGGAGGGAAGGACAACTCATGTATCCGTCAAAAAAATCAACTCAGCTACTTCTGCTTTTATTTCATTTAGTTTGACTCTGGGTCTACACAGCAGGAGCCCATCCATCAGGAATAATATCAGCTATTTATTGGTTATTTCCTATGTTCCAATTAATATGCTCTAAAGTATTTTATGTACATCATCTCATTTAACTCTTACAAAAAATGCTTCTGGATATTGTCATTAACCCCATTATACAAACAAGAAAAGTAGCTCTTGGAAGGTTCCCCAACTAGTAAATGGAGGTCCGATTCAAAAGTCCTTGCTTATCTCTATTTTCTATTCCACCTGTCATTTTTACCCATAAAGGTCTCTAACTGCACTTCTCCTTGGTCTCTAACTTCAGGGGGCGCCTGTGAATTCAGGGCCTAGGAGGTAAGTTCTATGGCCTTGAAAAAAAGAGAATGCAAGCCCTGCTTTGCTGAGCCATCAGGAAGAGTCGGAAACCAGAAACCCAGACCTCAACTCTCTGAAGAGTTACTCGCCATCTAGTCTCTTCAACCCAGGTTGTTTCACCCCAAAGTGTTGCATTGGGGCGCCTGGGTGGCTCAGTCGGTTAAGCATCCGACTTCGGCTCGGGTCATGATCTTGTGGTTTGTGAGTTCCAGCCCCACATGGGGCTCTGTGCTGACATCTCAGAGCCTGGACCCTGCTTTGGATTCTGTCTGTCTGTGTCTCTCTCTCTCACCCTTCCCCCACTCTCTCACAAAAATAAACATTTAAAAAATTTTTTAACTGTTGCATTATGACAATCATTCTCAAAAAAAAATCATTTCATAAGAATTGCAAAAATGTACTGCCTCGTTTTGCATTTGAGAAGCGGTCAGTGTGACCTTATTTCAACAAGGTATGGTGTTATCCTTCTAAGAGGTACAGTGTGACCAAGTATAAGGTCACCTGTGTAGACAGAAGTAATTTAAACCAGGGCGAGGCCAGACCCCTGCACCCACAAGCACAGAGGAAAGAGGGTCCATGAGAACCACGTCTGGTCTCTTTGTCAGTGGTAGGTTCTAAGCTTCAGGGGACAGGAAGTGGGTTGGATTTTGTTCCTTTAAGTCTAGTATCTATTTAACAAGGGTGCCTTATCCATCTACCTTAGTAACACCTTCTCTTTAGATGCCCCTGGAGAGCCTCGGGGAAGTTTTTATCTGGATACCACTGGGTCCCGCCAGTATGGCACTGAGAGTGAGCTGTCCAAGAGTCCCGTCCTGCTGCGGCTGCCCAGAAGCGCTAGAGCCCCTGACGAGACCAGACGATCACACACCCGGACGAGCTCTCCCGTGCCCGTGCTCGTGGTCTCTGCTCACTGGCCTCCCTGGCTCTCTTCCCTTCAGCCCTTCTTACTCGAATCACTTTGAGGGAGGCTGGCGGAATCCATTATCAACACATGGAAACTCCACATGGAGACGCAAACCGACACTAAAAATTCAGAGCACTGGCTCTCAATGCTGGCTACACACTGGAATCTCCTGCAGCCTGAACAACCAAAACCCCTTAACACCCAGGGCCTTCTTCCCACCTCCATCTGCCAGGTTTGGCAGGTTGGAAAGCCCCCCAATGATTCTAATGTGCAGCCTGGGCAGAGAAGCACTAATAAGTAAATCAGTGCCTTCCACTTGCACTCATTAAACACCTAAATCACAGAGGGCGACAAGCGGGGAGGGAACTGCTTTCCACACAAGAGAAGCCTAAAGAAAGAATGCATCTTCTGCACTGGAAAGGAAACCTTCCTGTTGGAAGAACCATTTCACCCATCACAATGGCAATGGGAAATGAGAAGGAGGAGATAAAATTAATGAAGCTGTTTATTCAACTACTTTTGGGGCGCGTGGGTGGCTCAGTCAGCTGAGCATCCAACTTTGGCTCAGGTCATGATCTCACAGTCCATGGGTTTGAGCACCGCTTCTGGCTCTGTGCTGACAGCTCGGAGCCTGGTGCCTGCTTCGGATTCTGTGCCTCCCTCTTTCTCTGCCCCTCCCCAGCTCACTCTCTGTCTCTCAACTTAAAAACTTTTTTTAAATAAAATAAAAAATAAACTACTATGGAGTCAGCTGAATAAAACCATTGCCTATTGGCAAAAATGCAAGTCTCCCCCACCCCTTTTTTGAGGGCAAGTAAGAATTTGTTCTTTCCTCCAGGTAATTTTCCCCTTGGCACAAAAGTCACTTTGCTTGGCTGGGGACCTCCATGGTGAGAGCAGATAAAGAGGTGTGAATGATCCTGCTGGCTGAGGAGCTCAGGGGCTTCTCTGCTCTAGCCTCAGGCTTTATGCTCCCCACCCCCCTCTCCTGGTGCCTTTAAAGGCAACCTGAAGAACGCAGCCTGACTCAAGACACTGGACCTAACCCCAACAAGGTCCAGGCCTTGGGCAAGGATTCTGGAAGGCAGTGAACACAATATGTTAAGACCCAGGAGGGCAGGACTACAGGTGCACTGACCCCCACCCTGCACCCAGCCCCAGAGACAGAGGAAGTGCTGGTGCTTATCGAATGAACAGATAGACCACAAAATTTCCTTCCAAGTGCTATTTTTTTTCCAGTCCCTCCATATTTTCTGGCAAACTCTTGAAAGTCTAAAAGGGTCATACATGGCTTATTTTTGAAATTTTTTGCCAGTGCCAGAACCAGTCAGAAGAATTAGTGATGGGAGCGAGGGAACCAATCCTGACATCCACCACAGAAGGAGATTTAATTCAGTAGAAAAATATAGCCTAGGGGGGCACCCGGTGCCACACTTATCACAACACTTTGCATTGAACATGACCCCGTAAGATATATACCAATCCTTCATTTCAGAAGAGCTCATCCTGCCCTGACCTGCAGTCAGTCCATCTTATATGCACAAGTCCTTACTGACACATACCATCCCACAGTTAAAATCAAGTCCTTATTGGGTCAAGGACTGCTTAGTTTTTATTCTATTATTATTATTATTATTATTATTATTATTATTAAGTTCTATTCTACTCAGGTTGAAGGAAATACATGGCTTAATATTTAAGGATTCCAAAAAACCCCCTTAAGAATACCTTTTTCAGTTCTGAGCTGAGAAAAGAAGCCCATCACCTCAGTAAACTAAGTCTCTTCACAAGACATTATGACTAAACTGATGCCAGCAACGGGTAGAGACTGAATCGGCACCCCCGGGAAACATGAGGCTGGCACACGGCAAGGCTTTCAGGCTACATGCGAGGGAAGCAAAACCGCCCCTACCATCCACCACATGTAAATCTGCCTCTATTTCTAAGTCGTTTGTCTCAGTATCTGGATAGCTGGGGTTCACAGATACAAACTTCTCAAGTCAGAGGTGATGAATTGGCTGATTTTGCTTATTATGCAAAGTAATGATTATGTGGAGATCATAAAAACAGGCCAGCCCAGTAAACAATAAAGAATTCTTTATATAAAGAGTTCCTGGACCTTTAGGAATGCACCCGTGAGGAAAGGCTCGATACCTTCCCAAGGCAGCCAGTTCTAGAAATGTTTTCTTTATGTGAAATGCAAAGCTGAAATTCGCCTCTTTCCAAGTGCCACCCAGTGGTTCTGGCCTGGCCCTGCACTGCAATATTATTTAAGAATACCTCCTCTTTCCTCCATGGCTGTTTTCTAAGAAGTGAATTCAGCTCGCAGGCCCCTCCTTGGCCATCTCTCCCCGCAGTGCCTCAGCCAGGCCCTGAATCACTGCTGCTCTCAACTCCCGTCTTCCTCCCTGCTCTTTTCCCTGGCTTCTACAGATGCGCTCCTTTGTTGGTGTCCCTTTTCCGTGTTTCTACCTTAAAACAGATAAACGTATTCATATCAATGGCTCCAGCAATTCAGATTTTAAACCATCCTTTTGTTGTGTAAGTTAACACGGTATATTGGGCAAACACATTAATTCTTAGCACCTGATTTAGATAGTAGTTTACATTTAGAACAAAAAAGTCTCTCTTTTCTTTCCAGTCTCCACACACTGTTGAAACCCAGCTGGCCCCTAGGTGGGGCTCACACTGATGGTGCCACCTGGAATGTCAGCCTATGACTTCATTCTGAAGACTGCATCTTCTAGACCACATCACCGGGACTCAGAGACACTTATCTGGGAGATAGTAAGTCATGGGTAGAGAAGCAAGGCATGGACAGGGATCTTTATACACCAACCTATTTTCATGTATCGGTTTTCCCCTACTCCCTTCGGGTAGGGGCATGCCCGTTATATTCCAGAAGTTAGAAAACGGGATCCTAAACTACTTGAAGGTGTCTCTTTAAGAAGTATCTCTGATTTTGGTACCGATCTTAAACCCTTACAGGTTAGAACTAAAAAGAAGCTGACTAGTACGAGGTTTGGTCCACTGGGTCCCTCATACATGACAACAGTGCAGAGATGGGAGAAATGCAGTGCTCTACAGTCAAAGAGCCGCACAGGGGAAACAGGGCCGCGCAGGGGAAACAGGGCCAGCCCTGCCCCGGACATCTTGTGTGTGAAATTCACACGCAGAGAAGCTACAATCTGACATCCAACGTTCCCCAAGTGCTTTCCCCTGGGAAACACAGTTCTGACACCTAGGGAGTGTGGATAACTGGGCACAATCTACCACCACTGCTGCCCCGCCTGCCTGTGCCACGGGAGGGCACGGGGGCTCCTCGTTCCTCTCCTCTGCTCCCGGACACTCGCAGACGAGCCAATATACGACTCACAGGATTCAACGCAGTATGAGTGGTTTTCTTGTTTAGGCAATAGATTTTACCTAATGGCTACATTCATTTAGCCTATAAGAGAACAAAGCAGCCCTCCCCAACCTCAGTTTCCTGACCCTAACCTCACTCCAATAGTATCACCAACGGTTTGAGACTAATAAAATAGACATACTTTTAATATCTTTGTCGTGTGTGTGGTTTATTAGATGTACACATACACCTCATTTTAATGGTTCATTCATAAAACAGATGACTTTTCAGAGTAGTGCTTAATATAAGGAAAATGTGGGGTTGCCCAGTTTTTCCAATGCCAACCAAATGTTTAAGTTAAAGCCTTTTCTTTTCTTTGTAGGGAATTCTTACAACTCTGTTATAGTACTAACTGTTCCTTTTTTCTATCTGATTTATTAATTGAGTAAGAAAGACACAATAATATGTGATTAGCTATACCGCAGCTGGGGCTTTCCTCTACGAGCGCCATGAGAGAAAGATTAGAGTAACACAATTAAAATAATTTTTTTCCTCCTGCAGAAATATAAATGTTCAACTTACCTATTTTTTTCCTTTTAGAAAAACAGACAGCAAGCTATGTCCAGCATACAGTAAACACATAACTTGGTCTGACATCCCGCAGACAGACGGAGAGAAAGGATGGGGAAGACACTGAAGGAAGAAGGCAGAGGAGGAAGGGAGAGACCCGGAGGGGACACCTGTCCACGGACGAAGAAAAGATGGAGTGGCCGCTGAAACAGCCAGGTACAAGGAAGTGCAGAGACCTGAGCTAAAGGAAACTTCTCCTGTCACACCCTTGGGTCCCCCGGGCACCGGTGCCCATGCGGGGAACTGCTGCCCTCTGAAAGTGAGTGAGCTTATGGTCTCTGTGCTTCCCAGTCTTCTTAACTGTCACCCTCTGATCAGATTAGAAAGAATCACCTGCCTGCGGGAGGACGTACAAGGAAATTTTCCTCTGGGCCTGAACACAGTGTCCTGAGCGAGTTTCTGAGCCACGCAAAACGGAGCTGAGCGCCAGCTACAGCCCTAGGGCCGGGGTGTCCCCACAACAGGCAATAATCCTGGCCCGTGACCTTTCACGGTGGCTTACCTCCTCAACCATCTGCTTGACTTTCTTCTGCTGGCAGTGCACCATGTCGTCTAGGTGTCTGATCCGCTCCCGGAGGCTGGCGGACGCCTCCTCCAGCTGCTGATACCTGACACGAAGAGAAGAAAGAGGCAAGGGGTCCTGAACCAACGCAGCAACACCAGCACGGAGAGTCACCGCCAGAACAAGAGCGACCACTCTGCCATGCACTGTGTCTCCTGGGGGACGACCTAGTGGTCGGCCGCCCCGCCACGGGACTCTGGTTGAAGCTCCCACTTGCAAGTTTTACCTTGTGTAAGGACAGTGACTCTACTTTCCAGGGACTGAAACAGATTTTTTTTTTTGCACCACTTACAGAACAATGAGCTCTCTGTTCTGGAGTTAATACAATACTGGAACATCCAGTAAAATGCCTTGGTCCAGAAAACGGAGGAGAGGAGTCTAGTGTGCACAACATGATATCTGAGATCAAGTGGCCGAGCCCCGGGAAGTGCGGAATTGTAGTGTTCTACACATCATTTACTTTGGGAAAATGGGGAACATGTTGAAGGACCTTCTCTGCCTCAAAACAGATTGGGCCGCATCATAAGGCATTTCATAGTTTTGTTTTAAAACAGCACAAACTGGGGCACCTGGGTGGCTCAGTCAGTTAAGTGTCCAACTCTTGGTTTTGACTCAGGTCGTGATCTTGCAGTTTGTGGGTTTGAGCCCCATGTTGGGCTCTGTGCTGACATTGCAGAGCCTGCCTGGGATTCTCTCTCCCTCCTCTGTCCCTCCCCTGCTCTGTCTCTGTTTCTCTCTCTCTCTCTCTCTCTCTCTCAAAAATAAATAAACTTTAAAATAAACAAATCAATAATCATCAGAAACTATCTCTGACTTTGCTCGCTTCAAAGAAACCAGAGGAACCAGCAGCTGGACTGGAATGGAGCACTGGACAAAGTGTCTGGTGGCTTGCTCACCACGCCCCCTCACGGCCAGGCCCCTCCTCAGCAGCACGTCCAAATCTACAGAAGAGAGCAAACTCTGACGCTGCCAAGAGGCAGGACAACAGACGTTTTTCGGCACGTACCATGTGGCACACATGCCCACAGGCCCCCCTCACAATTAATGGCCCCACGAGATGGCCCTGCCATGGTCACCATAACCCCTGCCCCCTTTAAAAAGAATTCTCAGTTTACAGATTGGCCAAGAATCTCAGCGAAGTAACTTGCCCAAAATGCTCGAATCACCCCAACCTCGTTTTCCTTCACCAGAGGGCCATGCAAGGCCTCTCTGCCTTCCGATTTCTAGAGGAGACCGTATCCTGCTCCCTCCTTTTCCATGCAGGGCTTTATATGCCCGTAGCCAAGGGACAAGGCAAGGTCTGCGTAAACAATGTTTGGAAACCAAAAAAGGCATTTTAAAATTAGTTTCCATTGCAATAGTATTAGTCACATCTACCGAGTTTTCTCATCAACAAGGTGCATCCTGTGGCGTCGAAGGTTATGGACAACATTTATAGACTGAACTTTTGCACCCGAGACAGTCTGTGGTGTTTTCCTCCCACACTAACAACCAGCCACAGACGTGCCTGTTAGCTGGAAGAAAGTAGCCCTGCAGTGGAAGCCCTCAGGCCAAGATTTTACACACAGAAGTCTGCAAATGAAGGAAAATGCAAGGACCTGGTGAGCCCACAAAAACACAGCACGGCCACCCCGCCATGTAGATCCAGTACAAGATCAAGGGCACCGGTCTTACCTCTCCTTGTCAGAACCGGTGATCTCCCCTGACATTTCGGTTTCATGCTCCAGGAGCTGTAGCTGCAGTTGATGGCGCTCCTAAAACAGATACCGACATTCGAATCAGTGGATCCCAGTTGGGCAGGGAACGTGTAGTGAGTAACGCCAGCTCTAGGGAGTTCAAGTTCCCCATGGTGTTTCCGCATGCACTCACCGGAGCCCAAAGTTCAAAAATGCCAAATCTCTGGGTGTGCATTTACAGACGTATTTGTGAATGAGAGACAAAGCCAGTCACGATTTCTTTTTCAAAAAAAAGGGGCGCTTGGGTGGCTCTGTCCATTAAGCATCCAACTTTGATTTCGGCTCAGGTCATGATCTCATGGTTTGTGAGTTCGAGCCCCATGCCAGGCTCTGTGCTGACAACATAGAGAATCCAAAGCAGGCTCTCTCTCTGCCTCTCTCTCTCTCAAAACAAATAAACTTAAAAAGATTTTTAAGAAAATGAACAAATAAGTAAATAAATAAGAAAATAAATAATATAAATAAATATATATAAACCTAGGAAATGGACTCTCCTCTACAGCTTCCAAAAGGAACCTAGCTCTACCAATACCTTGATTTTAGGACTTCTGATCTCCAGGACTATAAGATAATAAAATGGGGTTGTTCAAGTCACTACAGTGGCTATTTGTTCTAGTAGCAGTAGGAAACAAATGCATCTATCAAGCTGTGCATTAAGATCTGTACCCTTTGCTGTATATATGTAAATTTAAAAGTTTATCCTGGGCACCTGGATGGCTCAGTCGGTTAAGTGTCCAACTTTGGTTCAGGTCATGATCTCACAGTTCTTCAGTTCGAGCCCCACATCGGGCTCTGTGCTGACAGCTCAGAGCCTGGAGCCTGCCTCGGATTCTGTGTCTCCCTCTCTCTGCCCTCCCCTACGTGTGTTCTGTGTGTCTCTCTCAAAAATAAACAAACATTAAAAAAATTTTTTTTAAGTTTATGCAAAAAGGTAACATAAGAACATGGACAATTATTTCTTGGGATGAAGTAGAAAATGTTAACAAAAGCGTAGCACCCATCATAATAAAAATTGCTCTAGAAATGTTAATGATGTTATTATAACAGATTTCCTTAAAATGAAATTTATCAAATCCAGCTCATGATATTAGGAGGTTATTTTACTTTAGGCCCTAAATACTACTGTGCCTCGTCGTTATTCTCAGAAATTCCCCCAACAAGTCTTTACCACCAAATTATTAAAAGCAAATCTTTGACTCTCTAGCCCCCATGACTTCTGGTGCCACAAGCTGTGGTAGCCAAGGAACAGCCCAAGGAGATGTGCCACAGTGCATCCTGGCAGAAGACTGTGTTATCGCTAACGGATAAAAGGAAGACCAACTTCTTGTGGGGTTTTGTTTTTTGTTTTTAAATCTCTCCAGCGGGGCGCCTGGGTGGCTCAGTTGGTGAAGCAGGCAACTTTAGCTCAGGTCATGATCTCCTAATTCATAGGTTCGAGCCCTGCGTCAGGCTCTGTGCTGACAGCGGACCCTCTAGCTCCCCCTCCGTCTGCCCCTCCTATGCTCTTGTGGATGCTCTTGCTCTCAAAAATAAACATTTGCAAATAATAATAAATAAATCTCTCCAGCAAAGACATTCTTACTGCCCACCTGAGCAGAACGCTCCCCTGTTCTCATGTTGGTGTGCTGCTGGCTGGGGGTTTGCATCAGCCCTGAAGTCAGAGTGACGGGTGTTCCACGAGTGAGCCCTCCCGTGGCCGACTCCAAAAACAAGAAAGCTCTGTAGAGTTTGGGCAAGACCTACCTTAGGGCACACTTTAAAGTCCCATTTTTTCTACACTGACGTACAACAAATCTTAAGTGAACACTATGCAATAACTTCTGACATTTGTACATGCCTGTGAAACCACCACCCAGCATAGAATATTACCTTTTCCACAGCAGGGTCCCTGAGAGATCACACCCCTTGAAAGAGTTTTACTCATCAGAAAAGAAAGGTGTTTTGAAATTCCAAAAATAGGAGCAAGCCAGCTACGACACCCGCGGACACGCTGTTTGCAGAGTGTGTGAGAGAGATTTGGCACAATTCCCGCTCTGAAAGAGGCATCCCTGAGGGAGGAGGGGCAGTAAATTGGAATACTAATCCTAGCTCACCAGAGCAAGCACACCTCTAGCCTAAACAGAAAAGAAGATTTAGAAAAAGGGCAAATCTTTTTCTGTCAGAAAAAGCTGACAGGATTTGGGGACCATCATGTGTCACATAAATGCTGGCAGGGAGGGCCTTACCACCACCCTGGCCTCCTTCCCGTCGCTCTCACACGGGCTCCATGTGGACATCAGTGGGGGAATGCTGGGCACTTTCAGAATCCCAAGGGTACAAAGGAGATAAGGTATAAAAAAAAAAAAGGCCCAGTTAAAAAAAAGTTGGCTGGGGACAGACACTCAGGCAAGTGTGTAACAAAATAAAACCAGAGCCACACACTTCAGAGCCACTACTCTATGCCAGCACCATGCTTAGCACTTTGTGTGGACTTTTCTCCTTTACTCCTTACAAAGCCTTAAGAATAAGAATTATTGGGGCGCCTGGGTGGCTCAGTCGGTTAAGCGTCTGGCTTCGGGTCAGGTCATGATTTCACGGTTCGTGGGTTCGAGCCCCGCGTTGGGCTCTGTGCTGACAGCTCAGAGCCTGGAACCTGCTTCAGATTCTGTGTCTCCCTCTCTCGGACCCTCCCTTGCTCACACTGTCTCTCAAAAATAAATTTAAAAATTAAAAAAAAATAAGAATTATTATTATCGGCATTTTACAGGAGAGGAAACTCAGTTTGGAAGAGTCAAGTAACTGCCCACAACTACAAAGAGAAGCAAGACTCAAACCCTAGGCCATCTGAATCTGAAACCTGTATTTTTAGCCACGCCACGGGCCCTCTCTGTAAGATGGTGTCCTGCTCAAAAAACAAGCTGCCCGCTCACTTTGTGCCTGGGGGTGGCAGGAAAATCCGTCACCCGCAGGGAGCATTTGCATAACCAGTATCTTCTGCTGCAGGGGAGCAGGAAAGTGGGAGAAAGCTCACCTAAGTTCTAGAAAGTGCCATCACTGCCCAATCTTCAAGACTGCCACCTCCAACCAATACCGCCTTTAGTCTTAAACACACCACTTGACCCTCTTCTCTTAAATAGAAAAGAGGATTCTGTGCTCCCAACGAGGAGAGGTGAAGTAGTAATGGACCTTTCACTTTGTTCGAGTCTCTCCCAACGACCTATCCTAAAGCAGGAGCCCCGAGAACACTGAACTAAATGTCATTCCCACCCTGAGTACACCTCGCCTTGTCCGGGGCCTGGAGAGGGGCCTGTGTCGCACACCCAGGGGTAAGGAGACCTCTCTCAGAACCACTGGACACGCAGGTGTGGACCGTGCTCACACCGTCACTACCCCTTGCTCGTCACCAGCCTCAGAATCCTCAGCACGAGTTACTGGGTGGTTCTAGGTCACGGTCTTGGCAGGTCACCGCTATTCTGCAGACCCACATGCTGCCATTCTCCAGAAACCAGCCACTGCTCTGGCCCTAGCCTACACTCCCTCCCCCAGAGGTCAGCTGTCACCTGCTAAAGGTCACTCTTCCACCCCTTCTTCCTGTTTTCCACTTTCCACCTGATTTTTGGCTTCCTTCCTTGCTCTGAGCTGGCTTCATTGTCTCAGCTGAGCTCCTGCCTTCCTCAGCCTGCCCCATCCCCACCTGTGCCCGCAGAAAATGTGGCGTCCTTCACCCTGCCATGTGGCGTATCAGAGAAGAGCCAACCTTTCAGACGCATGCCCAGAAACGGCACACTCAGGGTGTCGATATGACATTTAAATAAGGTTTGGTTATTCAATGAGTAAATGAAGTTCATGCTTGGGACCCCAGCAAAGCAGGGTGCCAAGATACTAATTTTTATAAATCATTACAGGTGGGATGTTTTTTTAAAGCATCAAAATAGTTACCAATGAGAGTTCTGTTGGATTTCCTCATTTTTTTTTTTTTTTAACACAGTTGTCTTTCCTGTTTAAATCACAAATCGGAGGATGGGAGAGGTGGGTGCGGAGAGCTCCGCACACCTTCGGACAGGCCTGCAGGGGGCTGCAGACGAGCGGGTAGGGGGGCCTGCACAAGCAGGCACTGGGCCCAGAGCAGCATCCGTCACCTGTTCCATGCGCTCGATCAGCCTGTCCAGCTCTCCGATCCTCTGGTCCTTCTCCTCCAGGCTCATCTCTGCCGCCTCCATCTTTTTATTGGCTTCTTCAATAGCTTTCAGAAAACTATTGGTTTCTTCCTGCAAAAGAAACATAGCATCCTCAGCACAGCCATCGAGTCTCTAGACTGCTAACTAGGGTCCAAATGGTGCTAGCCTTGCTAGATCAGGTCTCTTTAAAAGTATAGCCTTGGGGCCTAGAATGAACTCAACTCCCAGGATTCTGATTCTCATATGGAAATAAAGAAACATTGTGTGTGTTTTTTTTAATGGGCCTAGTTATTTTTTTCTCCTTTTCCCCCCGAGTCCTTATGTCTTACGAAACAAGTCTACAAATGTTCTTTGACGGGATGCTTGAAGGGTCACTGTACTTGCCTACAGAGCAAAGAAAGTAGCAGCCGCATCTGGAATTGAATGCATAATGTGCAGACGGTTCTCCCACACTGGAAAGCACCAACTCTGTCAACCACTCAGACATTTGAGCTTTAAGAACACAAGATAAGGCAGCCACGGGCTCCCTGCCTCCAAGGAACTTGTACTCTCTCCCAGAGAAGCCAAGATGGGAGATGGACAGTCCAACTTGAATAACAGGAAAAACAGAATGCTGCAGCAAGGAGCAGAGAGCGCGGGGGCTTCCCAAAGACAGCAGAGACTTCTAGTGAACACGAAAGATTTCTTTCACGGACAGGGTGGCCTTTACAAGGCCTTTCAGGAGGCTAGGTAGGAGCAAGGAGAGGGGAGGAAGGCATTTCAGTAGAGGAGCAGGTGGAAGGGGGGAGGTATGGACGCAGGTAAGCTAGGGCCCTGCCGGGAGGCTGGAGAATGGGGAGTACTTGGAGGCAGAGACTGGGGGCCACTGCGAGAAAAGAGGGGGATGAATAGAGGAAGAGAGGGAGAAATGGGGGAGGGAGTGAGCAAATGAATAAACAACGTGACCCTCATCCCTGTTAGAGTCCACGGACTCATCCCCAAGCAGAAACCCGGCTATTTACGCCTCACCAGCAATAGCCAACCCAAGGCTCCCTGCTCCCTCGGGGCAGGGGGACACACGCACCAGCAGCGCCTCCTTCTCCGCACTGTGCCTGCGCTGCTCCTCCAGCAGCTTCTCCTCGTACTGGCTGTACAGCTTCTTGGTCATCTCTCGCATCACCTCGGCGTTGGCTTCCTGGGAGGCTTCCACCTATGGAGACATTCATCTCAAGCTTCAGCGCCTGCAGGTTCCGGGGCAACCAGCACCTTTCAGATCGTGTGTCACGTGTGGACACGCAGAGGTGAACCCCGGACCAAGATTCTGCAGGAGACAGGCACCCCATGGGAGGAAGGGAGAGGGCGAGCGGAGGGGCAGAGAAAGAAACAGCAGCGCCTCGCGCTGTTATCAGGACAAACGCATTCCACACAAGTGATGTTCTCACAACATCACTTAGAAGCATACCTAAGAATCAGCCCTGGGTCCCAAATTTAGCCTTAAATTGAATTCTCTCAAAAATGTGTCTACATTCATGATCTTCTTAATCCCTTTTTCTTCAATGACTTTTCCCACCTAATGTCTTTTGATCCTGAAGTTTTACTTTTATTCTACCAATACAACAAAACCTTTTCTCTGCATAGTATTTCCATACCCTAATTGGCATCCAAAAGATAAGATTTTTTAAATTCTCAAGTATTCAGTTATGGGCAAAAAAAATCAGTATATTTTTAGAATTGGGTCGGGATATGATAAATTATAAAATTTAAAAATTCACGGGGTGCCTGGGTGGCTCAGTCAGTTAAGCGTCCGACTTCAACTCAGGTCATGATCTTGCAGTCCGTGGGTCCGAGCCCCGTCTGTGCTGACAGCTTAGAGGCTGCAGCCTGCTTGGATTCTGTGACTCCCTCTCTCTCTGCCCCACCCCACTCACACTCTGTCTCTGAAAAATGAATAAACCTTAAATTTTTTTTTTTTAATTCAAAGGTTGCCTTTAGAATAAAGGAAGGAGCAAGAGAGGAAAGGATATTCCAGGTATAGATATTCTATTTCTGAATATACTGTTTTACAGATTTACTCTGAATCACGTAAATTATCTGTTATTTAAAAAAGTTAAATTCCAAGAAATTACCTACCAAGACCATTCAATGGGCAAAGAATAGTCTTTTCAACATACAGTGCTGGGACAACTGGATAGCCATATGCAAAACAATGATGGTAGACACCTAACACACCACATCCAAAAATTAAGTCAAAATGGATCAAAGGTTTAAACAGAGAGGCCAAAACTATAAAACTCTTAGAAGAGAACAGAAGGTAAATCTCTGTGACCTTTGAGGAGGCAAAGGTTTCTAAGATATAACACCAAAAGCACATATGATAAAAGCTAAAAAGGGGGGTGCCTGGGTGGCTCAGTCAGTTAAGGGTCTGATTCTTGATTTCAGCTCAAGTCATGGTCTCTTGGTTCATGGGTTCGAGCCCCACATCAGGTTCTGTGCTAACAGCACGGCAGCGAGCCTGCTTGGGATTCTCTCTCTCTGCTCCTCCCCACACTCTCAGAATGAATAAATAAACTTGAAAAGAAAAGCTTAAAAAAAGATAAGTAGAAAACAAAAAAGGGTTTTCTGGCTTTTTCAGCAACACACCCCTTTTTTTTCAAAGTAACTCTTACTCAGAAATACAATATATGAAATAAAACAGAGAAGAGCAGCCTTGTTTGAAGGAAAGCAGAGGAGCTGGTCTGCTCCAGAGCTCCCTGGTCAGGGTGGTGGCATTTGGCCAAGTGGACTGCAATGGTAGGAACCCGGGGTGACAAGCACAATGACCACACAGTGGAGGGAGGCGGCCCACACAGAGGGGGACCACGTGATCACATGTCCCAGTTTGCCTACCGAACTCAATTTTTAATAGCACCACCTTTCCTTCCCAAATGTATTCTGCTTTGAGCAGTGAATTAAATGGATACATTATCTATAACGCACTCTCCTCTAGGATTGCCTAATGCTGCGTGGAACACAATTTAAAAACCACAGACATAAGTAAAAACAAATTCATTCCGGAAATAATTTGCTCAATGACTTCTATGAGCCATTTGTGCGTCTGCTCCTGCCAGTGGGCAGAAATTCAATCCACATGTCAAATTTGGAAGGGGCACTAAGATCTCTGAGGCACTAGAAGCCCAGCTGAGGAATAAGCCCAGCCTGGCAGACAAGACAAACACTGGCCAGAGTCCTTGGTCATCCTTCAATCTTCTTCCTGCATGCTCTTAGCCTCTTTATTATCAAACCAGACAGAAAGACCTCGAGATGTCAGAGCATATCTCAACATTGAGACTTCTGAGGTCCCGATCTGGGGGAACCCACGGTGCCCTCTCCGTATGTAAGAGCAGTGCCAAGGTGACTGTCTCAGCAGCCCTTGAGGCCACTGGGGCCAGGGAAGGAATGCCCGCTGTGGGTATTCAGGAGGCACCCCAATCTGGACAGTAGTGAACACAGAAACCCCCTTGGCACCTTCAAGCCACGCCCGGTGGAGCTGGCCACGAAAGGGTAGGAAAGGCCAATTAAGAAAACAGAGAAAAGGAGATGGAATGTTGAAGCTAGGAAGCCGGAGGGGAAAAAGGAAAGAGGAGAAGTGTCAGGTGGAAATCTCCGCTCCTACACGTTACCTTCATTTTCAGCAGCTGGTTTTCAACTTGGGCTACCTCCAACTGCCTCTGCTTTTCCCGCAGTTTGTCCATGGATGCTTCATAGGTCTGCTGCAGATTTCTGATCTGATCCTTAATGTTGCTATTTTCCAAAGTAACATCCACGAGGGTTTTCTAGTGGGATGAAATAAAACCAAAACCAGATCTGGTGGTGTGAGAAAACATGGCCGAGTCATACACCAGGACATCGCTTTGCCATCAGCCACTTAGGCAGATGTCAGGCCCCAACAGCTGCAAGCTAGGACTCTGGTGTCTAAGGGCTCCCCACACCGTGGTCAAGAGGTCTGCGGCTCTGTAGTTAAATGGGCCCACGAGCCTCGCCCATGGCACCCCACAGCCCCTTCCCACACCACTTGCCTCTGCTTAGGATGGACGGCAATGGACGAAAATGGAGCCTTTCCAAGGAAAAGTGTTCATAACACATCATTTCTCACAGAAAAAATTGGGTCAGAAAATAGTAAGGACAGAACAATCCCATTTTGAAAAGGAAAATGTATAAGCATGTGTTCAAATATGTTTATGCAGAGAAAAACGTTTTTAAAGACTAGGATGAATTTCACCAAAATCCAAATAGCGGTTATCTCTGTGTGATAGGATTATGAAGGGTATTTATTTCCTTCCGTGTGTCCGCTCTACCTTTCAGATTCTCAAAACAAAATGAAAAAACCAAAACATATGTTTTGTAGAATGGAGATATTCCCCTCTTTCCTGCAAGAGGCTGTCACTTCTGTACTCGGAGACTGCCCGCCAGGACACCCACCGAAGGCCGGAGGCTCCTGTAAGTGCCAGCAAACGCCTCACCTTCTCCTCTTAGGCAGAGGAGGGTGGCACTCAAGGAGCAGCCGAGGACACAGTTTGGTGACTCAGACAAGGCCCTGACAAGTGTCAAAAGCCTGTTGATTATTACTCCAGGCCACCCACTGGGGCAAGGACGATTAAACTGATACTGTTGCTCTTTGATGCTTTGGGTTCTACTCGGTTAACTCTCCGAACAGAGAACAGCTTCCAAAACCCAAAGTTCCCACGACTGCACCTTGGTTATGGGCACCACCTCCCACCTCCCCAGATCATGTTCAACTTTCAGTTAGAAGATGTGGAGGCTGGCGCTGGACACATTTCCTAACGCTTTTGTCCTTTTTGTAGATGATCAGTCTCTCTGGAACCTCCTCAAATCCTTAGCCTCCAAGTTGGATAAAAAGCCTCTCGTCCCTAAACCTACTCAAATCAAGAGCAAGGATTTGGGACGGTAGTACAAAGAGATCAAAGAAAATAGAGAAGCCACTTGGAAGCACAGAATCAGAAAATATCTGAGCTTCCAGGGGCTTCAGAAGCCACCTGGCCCAACGACACCTTCTCCAAGGCCCACGGGCTTTACAGCTACAACTGCTGTTGTGCTCATGAACCTACATCTGGACCAAGAGGCCAAGGTCCTATTTCTTTTTTAATGTTTTTATTTCTTTTTGAGAGAGAGCATGAGCGTGGGAGGTGTAGGGAGAGAGGGAGACATAGAATCCAAAGCAGGCACCAGGCTCTGTGACATGGGGCTTGAACTCACAGACGGAGAGATCATGACCTGAGCCCAAGTCAGAAGCTTAACTGACTGAGCCACCCAGGTGCCCCCAAGAGGCCAAGGCTCTGGTCTTGGTTCTGCTACTAGCCACATACCCTGTTCAAGTCACTTCTCTGCTGGCCTCAGTTTATTTATCCATAAAACAAGGAGACTGGAGATCATCTCAACAGTTCCTCCAGTTCCGACATCCTATGAAATCAAAACAACAGTTTGGTCTGTCAATAATAATGAAAATGGAAAGACTAGGCCATGGAAGAGGTCAGGGCCTTGCAGAAATAAGATGCCAACTATCTTCAGATCTCCTGTCTGTCAGATGGTGCCTTTCTTTTCTCTTTTCTTCTTCCCCTTCTGTTTCTTCCTTTTAACAATAATTTTTAAATCTTTTCATTTTAAAGCTCTGTTGTCTGTGCTGGGCCAAGACACTGGACCATAACTAGGAACCAGTCAGGGTCCCTGGTATGTAGGTGACCCAGGTGACCCCATGCTAACAGCTGACCTCTGGGGTACCAGTGAGGATGGCAGACCGGAAGTCCAGCAGGGACAAAACACCAGAACAGCAGCATCAATACCAGCCAGGTCTGATCTCAGGTGAGGTACATCACCTCTTGGAGAGCCGGGAATGAGAAGATGTCCAAGCGAGAAGAGGGAGCCTTTCCAAGACCCGCTGATGGCCAGAGGAAAAGAAAAACAAAAGCTCCTGAATAAACCAGACCCAGAATATTGGCCGGCCTGAGGCTGGGAGAAAACTGGCATGCACTAAGAAGGACCAGGAACCAGAAATGGCCTCCCAGGGGCACCTGGGTGGCTCAGTTGGTTAAGCAACTCTTGGTCCTCACGGTTCATGAGATGGAGCCCCAACTCAGGCTCTGTGTCGCTTAGAGCCTGCTTGGGATTCTCTCTCTCACTCTCTTTCTTCTCTTTGCCCCTCCCCCATTTGTGCTCTCTCAAAATACAAACTTAAAAAAAAAGAAACAGAGCAAAAATGGCCTCCCAGACAAACCCAAACCCAACGCCCACCCAGGCGCACTGCTGGACGGTGGCCCAGCTACATGGTTGGCACTACTGCCCTAACAGTTGTTATTAAAGAATACTCAGCTCATGAGGAAGTGGATAATCCCAACACGAAAATGTGTGTGCTTATCTGGTAAGTTATTTATACAGAACCAGAAAGGATAGGAAATAGCCGTGGAACCTTTAAGAGGAGGGTAAAAAGATAAAAGCCAAATAAACTTGGAAGAGAGACAGAAACTATTGTTTACATACTTGGAAACTAAAGCCAAGGGAAGCTGTTTCTGGTGAATGTCACACTTTGTTCTGAACTTTATTTTTTTCAAGTTTATTTGCATATGAGAGAGAGCCCTCAGCTGGAAGGGGAACAATGAGAGAGGTTGACTCCTCGCAAATCAGATGAATCACAAGAGCAATCCTTGTGGGCTGACAGCACACATTTAGAGGATCCCAAGTCCTTCTCTTCCCTGTCTGGTACTATAAGATATTCTTTGGAATAGACAGAATTTCTTTTACTGAAAAGTAATTTCTGGAAGCACCTGGCTGATTCAGGTGCTGACTCTTGATTTCAGCTTAGGTCATGATCTCACAGTTCTGGAGTTCAAGCCCTGCATTGGGCTCTGCGCTGACAGTGCTGAGCCTGCTTGGGATTCTCTCTCCCCCTCTCTCTGCCCCTCCCCAGCTTGTGCCCTCTCTCTCTCTCAAAATAAATAAACTTCAAAAAAAGAAAGAAAAAGAATTTCTAAATTAGGAAAAAGTGCTTAACAGCCTTTGAGAGTTACTTGCCATGAATAAACACAGATGGTCTTTGATTAAGTCTGTCTTCTCCATGCTTGGTGGAATGTTCTGGAACACTGGGGCTGCAAAGAGCAGGAGCTGCTGCGCTATTTTAGGCACTGACATGACCACTGGGGCACCCCTTGAAGAAAGTGACCCCTCTTGCAGGGAGCTCATGATCTGAACCCCCATTTTAAAGATGGCAAAGACAAATGCAGCTCAAAGGTTTAGAGTCTCAGCTCGGAAGCTTCCAAGCAGGGTCTTTACTGTGGCCATGCTTGAAGGAACCTGAATAATGAACTGAGGACAGCCCGTGGCTTCTACAGAGGCACAGGGTCCGCACGGTTCAGCGTGCTCGCCCTGTAACAGGGGGCACCGGTCTAACAGGGAGCAGATGAGTACCTGCAGGCTGATGGAGTCCGACGCTAAGGCTGAGTTCACGGCATTGAAACTGTCCAGGGCTGACGACTGTGTCTGGATGTGATTCTCTAGATACTCGTGCTGAGCCTGTGAAACCTGGACAGATGATAAGGTGGTTACACAAAACCATATATACCAGCAACAGTCTTAGGATAGGCCAGAACCTTCTCCTGACAGGAGCCACATCCATTTCAATGATGATGCCAAGTACAGCTTAAAACTGCAATGTCAACATCGGCGTGACCCAAAGAGCAGATGGATAAGACCACTTTTCCTTTGTACAGTATTTACACGTTCACCCACAGGGCCTCACTAGGCCTCACAACATTGTGCAACAGCCGGAACACCCTCCTTTATGAGGAGGAAACAGAATCAGAGAAGGTAAGGGATTTGTGCACCAACAGCTGGGCACAGCTGGAACTGGAGCCCAGGGGCAATGCCCTCTCGGGCCACCTTGCTCTTTCTCCTCCCCACAGGAAGAACATGTTCGGTGCTCACACAGGCCTCAAGAGTTGTGTGACTGTTGCTGTACTGCCTTTGTTGGGCACGTGTGTTGAACATGTTTGAGACTGTTTTATCAGAGAGTTCCACCAGGGGGAGGGGAGCATTCCAGGTGGGCTCAAGGTGGTGTGTGGGAGCCACAGAAAGCAGTCAGAAGTGAGAGAACAGGAGGTGCACCCGGAGAGTGGGACGCAGAGTGGACATGGCAGACCAGGACCAGGAGCGTGGGGCACGTTCTTGTTCATGGGCGTGTTCACACAGCAGGAATTTAGGAATCTTGTTCTGGCTGCGGAATGTGGGGTGGCCTGGAGGAGGAGGAGGAGACTACAGGCAGAAAGACGGAGCTCCCGTGACGGTTCTTGCAAGAGAAAATGAGGGTGTGCAGGAGATGGTAATGGAAAGCCAGGGGCATCTATTGCAAATCCCATCCCCTGGCTTTAATTACAGTGTTGGTGCGTGTCAGTGGATGGCAGGGTGAATTTCTGGACGTAGGTGAGAATTTCACAAGTATCTTCCCACATGCCAGTGCGAATGGGCTGGGTGGGTATGTTGATACACCCCCAGCCCGATCGTCGTGGCAGCAGGTCTTGCCTACGCAGATCACGTCACAGCCAAGCCACACACTAAACCCTAAGGCACGACTGTTGTCACTATGCTTCCTTCCTGCAGAAACAACTCTCATGGAAAGTATGTCATAGGTACATGGGCTTTTGTTCTTCAACACTGTGACTTGCAAATTAAAAAAAAAATGTTTCTTTCTCACAGGCATTAGTTTGTTTAAACCAGAAGAATGTTATTTTTTCTCAAATTTGTGAGTAATACACTCACACGGTTCAAACACTTACAAAGTGTCAAAGGTACACACTCAAGTGCACCTATCACTCCCGGCCCAGCTGCTCAGGCAGCACCTGGCCACGCTGCTCTTCGATCAGGACAGTTAATGAGGGGCACCGGGGTGGTTCGGTCAGGTAAGTGTCTGACTTCAGCTCAGGTCGTCATCTTGCAGGTCACAGGTTTGAGCCCCCTCATTGGGCTCTCTGCTGTCAGCACAGAGCCCCCTTTGGATCCCGTCTTTCTCTCCACTTGTGCTCTCCCTCACACACGCACAAACACACACACACACACACACACACAAATAAACATTAAAAACAAAATCAGGAGTACCTGGGTGACTCAATCAGTTGGATGTCTAACTTCAGCTTACACTCCTAGCCAAGGAGAAATCCCTGAGAGTATACTTCTAATAAGAGTATCCATAGGGCACATGTGTGACCCGGGCGGTTAGGCATCCAACTTCGGCTCAGGTCATGATCTCACAGTCCGTGGGTTCGAGCCCCATGTCAGGCTCTGTGCTGACAGCTCAGAGCCCGGAGCCTGCTTCAGATTCTGTGTCTCCCTCTCTCTCTGCCCCTCCCCTGCTCATGCACTCTCTTTCTCAGATCAAAAGTAAATAAACATTTAAAAAATTAGTTTCTTGATTATCCTTCTAGTAACTACTTTTGCACCGACAAAACTAGCTAAACACACTTATTTTCCCCTCCTATTTTACATAAGTGGTGGCTCATTGTACACATTTTCTTGTATCTTTTTACCATCTACTCTCTTTAAAATCTTTCCATACCTCTTTTTGAAGAGCCTACCTGTTTTTTTTATTCTCTCCTCTCCCCTCCTCCTCCTCCCTACCTTCTTTTTAAATTCTGCATATTCTATTGTAGAGTTGTAATTTATTTTACTTTCCCCTTCTTCATGGACGTTTAGGCTTCCAATCTTGTTACTATTACAAACGATGCTGTGAGAACTACGTTCACACATAGGTCATTTCACAACGTGAGAGTTTACAGAATACATTGTTAAGAAAGGAGCTGCTGAGTCACAGGATATAGGATACGGTAGATACAGCCACACTGCTGTCCCTCCGAGGACTACAGAATGACATCCTACCCAGCCATCTGGCTCTTCCTCCACGGCGCTGCTAACCGGGTCTTGTCCTGTGCCTGCCGGTGTGCCCATCGCACAGGGAAAAGTTCCATCTCAGGCCGGTTTTCATCTGAACTCCCCTCACCGGGGAGTGGGATGGAGCGGCCCGTCAGACACTGAAGAGCTCTCCACCTTCCTCTTCCTGGAGGTCATCTGTCACAAATATGTTGCCTATTTTTATGGCCGGTGGCCTTTTCTTCTTGAGGCCCGGGCACTCTTGAATACTCAGAAATGCAGCCTATTATCTAGGAGATGAAGGGCAAATCACTTTTCCTAGGTTTGTCCTTGGACTTTGACTGGTGGTTTTGCCAGCACATGTCTTTCATTTTGGCAGAGTCAAAACTACCAAACTTTTTTTTTTGTGGTTCTGAGATTTCATGACTCAGAGTAATAAAAAAGCCTTCTCTACCCTAAGAGTACAAAAGAATTCAGATATGTTTTCCTCGGGTACTTTTAAGCTTTACCTTCAGTATTTAAATCTTTGATCTCCTTGGAATTTATCTAGATATAAGTCTGTCCCAACAGCATTTATTTACTGGTCCATTTTCCTCCCTTTGAGATGCTTCATTTACAATATATTAGGGTACATTTCTGAGCTTTTTCATGGATGCTTATTTTTTTATGTGCCAATATGACACTGTTCTAATTTCTGAGGGTCTCTCAGTTTCTTGTAATATTAATAGAGCCAGTCTCCCTCACTGTATTTTTCCCCAGATTTTCCTCAACTGTTCATATTTATTTTCTGTATACGTTGGTATCCCCTAGTCCAGCTGTAAAAACACAACATAAAATAATAATCTGTTGGTAGTTTTAGTGGGTTACATTACATTCGTATATTAACCTGAACAATACTGACATCTTACGATGTTGGCGCTTCCTGTCTAAGCACATGGTACGTCCTTCCTCTTGTTATAGTCTACTCCTAGATATCTGGTGGTTTTCTGTTGCTCTTATTTCTTCTAACTGGTTGTTTTTTTTGTATAACGAAATCCATTTGTTTGGATCTATTAATTTTACCCTGCTACCTTACAAAATTGTTTTTTATCAGTTTTTTTTTTTTCCATTGCTTCACCTGAGCTTCCTGGGTATACGATCATATAGTTTGTCAATAGTGACGGCCTTACATCTACCTGTCCAGTTTTTACACCTCTGAACTTGTTTCTCGTTTCATTCCATTGGCTAGTCTCACAGGTACAATGTTAAATAGTAACGATGATGGCCAGCTTCCTGGTCTTGTTCCGGACTCTGGTGGGAATGCTTTGAATGCAAAGTCTATTTTTGCCACAAAAAATATTCCTCAAAATAGTAAGTTTAATTATGTGATAAAAGTCTCTCCGTTCATTTACAATAGGATTCCATTCACAAAGAACATCATAAACTCAAATATGTTCAGGCACCAGCCCCTCGGAGGGAGTTAGTTCCAAGCCCCGCCATGCTGCCATACTTCCAAGTCACTGAGACACGGACTTACTGACAGTTCCTGGGTGAGCTGTCGGATCTTCCGTCTCATTTCATCGTAGTCTCCATACATTCGCTTCCTTACTTTTTCCAAAGTGGCTCTCACCTATAGCCCACAAAGATGCTGGTTAAAGATCAAGCTGTAACATTTTTAGCTAAGACTGCCAAAACCCCAATTTAAGGGTTTTAAAAAACCCTAATGGGAAGAGAGGCCCACAAAAAGAAAACAATTTTAAGAAGATGACAGTTTGGGAGATTAAGGGAGAAAAATCGCTCCTGACATCTAGTTAAAAGGCAGTGGTATTGTCCAAATAATAACAATGTTAATAAATATGTACTATGATTTTACATGAGTATTGATAAAAATTATCTAAATAATAAGCTCTGAAGGAAAAAGAGTTTGCTGAAATTCACAAATATCAAACCACATTCAGGCAAGATTTATCCCTCTTCCTACTGCACATTTTTATAAATAGAACATTTTTAACAAGTTGTCTCTATAAACAGGTAGCTAAGAGGAATCAAAAATCCAAAAACCAAAACCAGCCTCTAATTTTCTCTTTCTCTGCTCTGACCACCAAAGAGCAATTAAATATCTGGGATGCACAGCAGGGAATTAAGAGCCTAGAAAGCCCATAAACTTGAACGTCAGCTCCTCAGTAAGCACCAGTAATAAGGCTGAAATGTAACAAAAGTCAGGGGACCCCATAACACCTGTTTACACGGCCACTGTTTAAATTTGTCTAGAGTAGCTCTTCTGGAAGAGTAAGGAGAACCTCACAAATTGGTAAATAAAAACAAAACACCCTGTCCCTGTCTCCTCCCTTCTTCTGCTATCCCTCTGATTGACAGAGCTCAGGAATCCTCCAACAGAAAAGAAGCCTCTGGGCATCTATGTGGCTCAGTCGGTTAAGTGTCTACCTCTTGGTTTCAGCTCAAGTCATGATCGTGAAATCCAACCCTGCATCAGGCTCTGTGCTGAGTGAGGACGGAGCCTGCTTAAGATTCATTTTCTCTCTCTCTCTCTCTCTCTCTGTGTCTCTCTCTCTCTGTCTCCGCCTGCCTCTCTCCTCTGCACGCACACCAAGTAAATCAAAATTAAAAAAAGAAAAAAGGAAAAGGAGTCTCAAGGGAGCCCTCTCTAGGAAAGCTCCAGAACTTCCAATGCCAGAAGGGCTCAGAGGCAGCAGGTGGTCGGAATAACCAGTGGGCCTGGACAGCACGGGGCGACTGCACCCTGAAGCTGTATTTGCACAGCTAGCACATGACTTTAAATCAGACCGCATGTTTATTGAGGGTGACTGCATACTGGTAAAGACTTCAGCAGGGGGTGCAGGAGAGGGGGGTGAAAGGCAAGAGGCCAAGCCTTCCCTAGATGAATTCTGATAACAGAGTCTACTTTCTTCCTGTTATCTACAAACATTTTAGGAAAATGAGCCCCAAAGCACACCTCTTCATCCTGGACAAACAGAATGGCTTTCCCTGTGACCTTCACCCTGGACAAACAGAATGGCTCTCACTGTGGCTCTGGTGCTGCTCACCAGAGGGGAGCGGGCAGGCACTGGAGCTGGGCGGCAAATGCTGCAGGAAGCCACCTGGGCCAGTCACTTATGGCATCAGAGAACAAACAACCCCATAAACATGTCGAGGGATGAGCCAGCCAGACATGGATCTGGAGCCAGCTGGAGAAGGCGGGACCTGGAGATTAATTTTTTAATGGAGACTGGCAATTCAGGTCAGAACCACTCCTGTGACCTAGGCACATGTATTCTCTGGTTCACAACCAGCCTCCACCTGCCATTTTTGTCTTGGGCAATTGGTAAGTCTCAGCTCTGTTTAAATGGCTTACTTCTGAAGCACTGCCACGTTACCTGAGGAACATAAATACAGAGGGACTAAGTATTTCCGTGAGAAAAACACTGGAGACCAGGGATGTTCAAGTTGCTCCTATCTAGGAAAATCAGGAATGATCGATTCTGAATGATTAAAAATGATATTTGGGGGTAGGATGACTAGGGATTTGAGTAACACGTGTCCTATGATTTGGGTATGTATATGGCTTGTTTTGTTTCTCTTCATTTCCTCTATTAAGCATTTATTATAATATTAGTTTTAATCAAGATTGTTTTATTCTTTTAATTATACAAATATCCAAATCTTTCAAGACATGTGATAGAAGGTGCCCAAGACAGCTATTATTTTTAGTATTTGATCAGAGATGTTCTTTTAAAAAAAATCCACACAAAAGTTGACAACATGACTTTTTATCGCCTCTGCAACCACACCAAATAAAATGGGTTGCACAAAGCTGGCAGGTTTTCACATTTTTTTAAATGTTTATTTATTTTTGAGAGAGAGTAAGGCACAGAATTTAAGGCAGACTCCAGGCTGTGAGCTGTCAGCACACAGCCTGACACAGAGCTCAAACTCACAAACTACAAGATCATGACCTGAGCTGAAGTTAACCAACTGAGCCACCCAGGCCCCCCACAGAGCTGGCAGTTTTGACTTTCGATGACCCTTCCCAACCTGTGTAATCTACATAGGGGAAAACTGAAGCCCAGAAAGAACAAAAGTTTAGCCGGGCCAAACACAGAGGTGGTACCTTTGGGGTACACCACTGCCCCACAGGGCGCTGTTCCTCAAGAGCACTTTCTAGGCCACAGTCTGGTGCTCAGGGCCCATCAGCATCAGAGTAACTCATGTGCTCTCTATTTAATCACACTGATTTGGTCAACAAGGGCACTGGGAGGCCAAACTAACCAAAAAGGACTAGATATGGATAGACGGATGGATGGATGAGTGGGTAGGTGGGTGGATGGAGAGATGAAGGAAAATAAATTTAAAAAATTAGAAGGAAATGCTCCTTAACAACTGTTCTGGATAAATGGCAGAATTATTGATGGTTTTGTTTTTCTTCTTCATACATTTTTGTATTTTCCAATCTTTCTTGAAAGAGTGTGTAATTAAGAAGAAATGGAATATTAAACACAAAGAAATGGCATCGATTGGCCTAGGATGGACAGTGTCTACTGTGGTTGCCTTCTCGGCATCTGTTTTGACATAACAGCTTGGTCTGAACCAGCCGAGATCAATCTCATTTCCCTGGCCGGGGGATCCATCCAGTGAAGGGTTTGGGAATGGGCATGTGACCCAGTCCTGGCCAATGAGACATAAGGAGAAGCCTAAAAGAGGGCCTCGGAAAAGAAACCAGAGATAAGAGGCCTCTTTTCTTCCTTCAGACACCGTCATATTTTCAGATGATGCCATGAGCCTGAGGCTGAAGGAGGTCAGAACCAAGAGAAACTCAGAGAAGTAGGACTGCAGGCTGGACGTACCCTGGCTGGAGCCCACCTACCCCTGGACTTAGCCCCACATGAGACAGATTTCCTTTTTGAGTTGGCTTGCCCATTACTTGCAGCCAAAGCAACCAAATTTACACAGTTTTCTAAACTTATATATTGAGAGCGGAGTGTCCAATGTCATAAGCAAAATCGCTTAAAAGCCTTTGTATCATACATGGAAGGGAGTCACTTGGCCTCCTGAGTTCTCCTACTTAGTAACATCCAAAAGTTCACTCTGTACCTCACTGCAGAATTACATCTGTACTTTTAACACTACCGTGAAGATATGTAGGACTATTTCTACCCAAAACGGTGATGATAGGAGTTCTTCTGAAATGTCTTTTTACATTCACATCACTGCTTCTGACTCCACCCTCTCACTTGCTACTAAAAGAGGATAAACAAAACAAACACAAATCCTTAAATGACTCACGTCTTTGATGTAGTTCATCTCTTCTTTCAGCTGATTGGTGGACCACCCATACACCACCATTTCTTTCTGCTCGTTGGGGTCTGATCTCCGCACCACGCCGTAGACCACACCCTGGGGAAGTTTCCTGGTTGGTTCTCCATTGCTTAGGTCAGGAGGCTACAAGAAGGTGGAAATGAGAAAAGGACGATGACCATTTAGGTTTTGTGGGAACAGCTGTGACAAGGGTATACCATATATGGCTGTGTGGGCTGTGGCAGCACGAAGGAGCCCAGTGCCAGGAAGAAGTTGGGGGGGGGGGTGGTCCCTGTCTGCTAGCTGTTCTCCCACTGGCACCGAGCAAGGGCAGAGCCAGCCTTTACCACAGAGGAAGGGGACCTTTCTCAAATTTCTACAAAAACCCTCACCATTCACCCAAAAGTGGAGACCTCACCCCAGAGCAGGGCACTTTCCTCATTCTTACAAAGGTGGCAGACAGAACTGTGTTGTCCCTCATGACAAGATCAAGTGCCTGCACTCTCACCTTCCGGTATCCTGGTAACGCTGCTTTCTCCCCGATCCCAGTTCCTCTGTACGCCCTCAACCTCATCACTGAATACATCACTTGCAATGCAGGGGGCTGAGACAGCTGGAGAAGAATGCGGGCTGCCCCCTGGCAGCCAAATTATCCCGAGGCCAGGACTGACCCTGGAGCCGGCTCTGAGAAAAGGACGTGGGGGTGAGTACACAACCTGCTGTGACTGTTCATGAACTAGTTCTGAAAAGCCAGGCAGAGGCAACAGGACTTCATTCCAAAACAATCTCCCTGCTCCTTACTTCACCATACATACTTTACAGCTATGACTGGGGTTGAATTGAAATGCCAGTACCCTTGGGAAGGGGTATCATGTCCAAGTCGGAACAACCTGTAGACAATAAAGGCTCAAGAAATGGAAGAAAGGGAAATTAAGCTCTGTTCAGTCTTTACTACAGGCTGGGTGTGTCCCTTAGCACGCTGAAGGTGTGAAGACAACCACCTGTGATGTGGCGAATGTCCTCTTCACTTTGTAGCTGGGAAAACCAAAGAAAGCTCAGAGAGGTTAAATAACTTGCTGATGGTCACACGTCTAGATGCGAGGCCAATTCTGTGTGACACGAAGTATACTGCCCCGTACTAGACTCTATTGGATGTAGAGGGACAGAGTCAGAGCCCCACAGCATAGAAGGAAGGGCAAGAAAAAACCAGGGACTGCAACTTCACAGACAAACCAGCCCACATCCGATTTCCCCTGGGGCTGACCCTGGTACCTTGGCAATCACCAGGCAGAGCCTGAATTCCATAATGGTTCCTTCCATGCAACTTGCACAATATTTTTGGCATTCAAAACTGTCATTTGTATTCTAAAATCATTCATTTGTGGCAGGATGAAAACCTTGCAAGCCCATTCATTTAAACTTCATCAAAGAAAAGTCTAGAAAGATACATGGCAAATTATTAATAGTAATGACATCTAAGGAGGGGACGGTGGAATGGTGGAATGACTTTCAATTCTGTCTTTATACCCTTTTGTATTGTCGGTCTATGATGGGAGCTTTTTTCAAAAAACTAAAACACAAAACATCCATTGCTTCCACCCTTCCGTACACACTTGGAAAGAGATGGGATATGAGGGACTATGATGCTCTGCATTTACTTCCAGAAAATGATGCCACTTGAGGCCTTTGTGCGTGGGCCCCACAGGTACTAATGCAGCTCCTGAAATGTGTACATAAATTTAGATGAAGAAGCTGTCAAGTGGCTCTTGGTGGAGGGATGAGCTGCGGATCCAGGCCTCTGGTTTCCCAGACACAGAATTAGGAAGAGGAAAAGCTCTAATAAAACTCCTCGACGGACCAGGAAACAAAAGCAAGCTTTTAGTCAGACTCCACCCACTTCCTGAAAAACAAGCTGAGGCGACAGAAGACAGAAACGCATTTCTGCAGAGCAAAGGCTTTCCCAGATGGACCGGCCGCACAGGCGGCCGCTCGCAGACCGCTCCACCTCCCTGCCCAGCGGGCAGACAGGACCACCGCCTACGGAGGAAAACACACATGAGGTCATGGACGACACCATGAGGTCTATGAAACTCAAGGACCTAACAGTTACACACATGAAAAGATAGTGAAGATCTGTTAAATGAAAGCTAGTCATTTCCATATTCTTGTTTTATTTGTAAAATGTCTGTGTGTGTAGAAAACATCGAAAAGGATGGAATCCAGACTTTTAATGCCAGTGTCTTCAGTTAAAACGCGATTTCATTTTTTCCTTGATGCTTCTTAGTCAAAAAAAGGCAGAAGGGGGGCATTATTTGTGAATGGATAGCTTTCATTTCAACTTTCAAAAAACTAAAACAAAAAGATAATTACAAAATCAGGGACTACACAGCAGGCCCATGAAGACGGGCCATTCCCCGGAGAGAGGGTTCCTGAAGCAGTTTAAGCAGAAACTGTACTGTGACAGGGAAGGGATGTTGTCCAAGAAAGCACAGGGGATAAATATTTGTTGTCTGTCTTATTATGCTTATTTTCTTTAATCCTCACAGTAACCTTACCACATAAATATTAGTTCCTCCAAACTGCAACATTCAAGTGCCTGAGTACGTCTTCCCATCTCTTAGCTCTTCCCTTGACCACAAAGCCTTCAAAATAGCTCAGAGTCCAGAGTGAAAATCAAAGTCATGACACCAAGCAGAGGCCCGGACCTCAGGGGCAGGGAAGCCAACACCGTGGCCCCCAGACTGGTAGGGGCCACTGGGAAGAGGCTCAGGATGGAGGCTCTTGTCCAGCCTCCTGGGATCCATCTTCCCCTCTGCCCCCTTTCTGTTCCTTTATCAGCTAACCTCTCCTTCTCGCCACAGGGCATCATGTAGGCTATTCCCTCTGCTTGCAGTGCCCACTGCTGGGCTGAAAGGTTTCTCCTTCATGGACGTCTTCAGACTGGTGGGGCCTCTACCCCCTCACCACAGCCACAATGGAGTGACTATTAGTATCGTCATCCATGTAAGGCCTGCTCCCCAACCCACCGGGCCTCCTTTGTCTTCTTTTCTATCATAATCCCTGATATCCCACAGTGACAGACACTCAGTGAGTTTCTCAAATATTTGCTGAATAAAGAGGGAGCTTTAGAAGTTGGAAGAGGTTCTGGGGAATTTCCCGGTATATGTAAATATAGTCCAGCTGAAGGGAACATCCTCCGATATTCTCGGATGGAGGGACAGGGAGGTGAGGGGTGCCGCTGCCATAAAGTCTCTATCCAGAGGAGTTGCAAAGGAGCCCAAGACTTCTATCACTGTGACAAATGTCAGTATGCTTTTGGTGAAAAAATGGAGAACACAGGAAAAAAGAGAAGAAAAGAAAAGGAAAGAAAAGAGAAAAGAGAAAAGAGCTGGCATATTTGCCACTATGACCATGGCTGGATTTTTCTCCTTTCAGGTCCTTTAAAACATCTCCCTATAAGATAAATATTAGTTTAGGCATGACAGCAGCATTGCGATTATATTAAGAGATAGTCTTTATCTTTTAGAGAAGCATGCTTAAATATCTGTATTATCTGAGATACAGGGTGGAGGAGGCCGACAGGACTAGACAGAGCAGGACTGAGCACGGGTCAAAGGCTTCGGGCTGGGTGCACGGTCAGTGATTCATCACATGATTCAGTTTCCTTCTGCAGAGGTTTGAAAGTCTCTATAACTAAATTTTTTTTAAACTTCTTTATAATGCTGCTTGGTTGATATTAAAGTACCAAATTCTTAAAAAAGTCCTAGGCCTAATAACAGCCTCTCAGGTATGAAACAGATGTAGGCAAAATTGCCTTTAAAACCAAACCCCTAACAAATGCATGAAAGAAAAGTCTGTGCCAGAGAGACGAAAAGGTAACAGCCAACTAAAAAGCATCGCGTAACCCCCATGTGAAATGCAGCATGATTAACAGCGGGCATAATCAGTGAAACAGAGAATCCCTCCGTTCAACTGTTCCTGGGATGCACTCAGAGCTGACTATTACAAGCTCAGGCCTTTGGAAAGTGTCTTAGAAAGATGGAGAAACTACAGAAAAGTCACTCCCTGCCTAAATTCCTGCTGCAAGGGTTCTACCGGGGCTGGAGGGTGAGGGTCAGTGAGGTCAGTAACCAGAGATCATGTTTCCCAAACCGGAAATCAGAATATTTGATCTTACATGACATGAGCTCCACATCGCGGGGACTGAACCTGCCCTGTTCTCTGTCATATCCCCACTATGCAGCATAAAGAGATTCTTAATAAATACATTTGGAAGGAAGGAAGGAAGGAAGACAGAATGTTCGGAATCAGGTCTATGCCGGAAGATTTGGAGTATCTGGTCATCCGAAACACTGAGCTGCGCCAAGGAAGAAAATCCTTCAGTGAAGAAAGGTTCTCGGGGAAGAAATAACAGCAGACACACAGGTTAACATAAACCCAAACCGATGGTGGCAGCCTGGCCCCAGAGGCGGGCACATGTCCGGTCTGCCCGAATGACTCAGATGGACCATTACGTGAAGTAAATGACACGCCAGCTTGAAGCCAGGTTACTTCCAAACCTTCTTGCTCTGAACCTCTTCTTCCAGCCACAGGGCAGCAGCTGACCCAGGGACGGCGGAGCACCGAGTCAAGGGCAGAGGACAGCACTTCAGAGACGTGCTCGGGCCTGTCTGACCTGTGTGTCCGTCCTAGGAAATTACTAGTCCCTAATCCTTGCTCACACGTGACACTGTTCTGTCTCCCTGTGACCAGAACCAACACCATATAGCTGAGCTGGAGAGGCCTTCCCACAGCCTGGGAGAGAAACAGGGAGGGGAGGGATAGCCCGGTCTCCTCAAAGAAATGGAGATCTTTGGCTTATTGAGGTATGTGTTATTTTTGAGAATCTCACAGACCAAAGAGACCATTTTATATAAAATAATAAAGTCACGGTTGGACACAGACCAATTGTTCTGAATGCTTAACGATGAGCAGGAAAAGAAAATCTTCTAGCCAAGGAGAAATCCCCGAGAGTGTACTTCTAATAAGAGTATCCATAGGGCACATGTGTGGCCTGGGTGGTTAGGCGGCTGACTTCGGCTCAGATCATGATCTCACAGTCCGTGGGTTCGAGCCCCATGTCAGGCTCTGTGCTGACAGCTCAGAGCCTGAGGCCTGCTTCAGATTCTGTGTCTCCCTCTCTGTCCCTACCCTACTCACCCTCTGTCTCTCTCAAAATAAAGACATTAAAAAAAAAAGAGTATCCTGATAGGAGGTAACTTCTTTCAGATATTGCCTTTTAACTTCTAAGTAGACAATAGCTGCTTAGGCCCAAAACTCCAGGGAAAAAGAAAATATCTGGGGAAGAAAATTACAAACTCCTTTGGTAGAACTCAGTCATAGAGTACACACCTTAGATAACCATGACTGATAAAATATAAATATCCTAGACAGACCTTCCCCGATAGGATAAAGTGTGCAAGTTGACATTCCCACGGCAACGTGGTCATGGCACAGCCCCAAGATGCACCCACAAATCAACCATGTACTCGCTGTGTGGCTCTGTGCTAGTTACTTACTGTACCGAGTTTCAGGGCCCTGAACAGTACAGGGGGCTAATACCACCCACTTCAGTGGGTGCTTCTAGAAATACACAGAATAATATACATAAAACCCTATGTATGCTGCTGGCCATACAAGTAGATACTGATAGATTCTAGTATTAGTAGTGGTCTGAGTATCTAGGATCCTGCTAACGTCTGAATGTTTGGATGCTTCTGTCCGTCTGCTTCTCTCTTATTGGGCCTTTTTGCTGTTTCCATCATAGCCATCAAACTTGCTGTGACAGAGGGATGTTCATTCCTCACCTGGCCTCGTTCCTCTACATGGGGAGACAATCACAGTCTCAGGAGGTCAGGAAAATGGAAAAGAGAAGAACTGTGTGGTCCAGTGGGTTGTGAATGAGACTTCACCCCTCCTCGGTGTCTGAGAAGGCCAGGGGGGGTGGGGGATGGGCAGGAATACCCCCAGAGCAGCGGGCACAGCCCTGACCTTACTTGAAGCCACAGCCACTGCACTTTTCCTCTTTGACCAATGGACTTCCCGTATGTGTTCAGTTGACTAAGGAGTTCCACGGCTAGAGAAATTTGGAAAAACACGGACTCTACGCTAAGATTTACATTTGCTGGAAGAAAAAACTAAGACACAGAGATGACCTGCCTGGCCTGACCACCATGGCGGGAGGGGAGGGAACCAGCACTGGAACCCAGGCCTCTTCCCATCCTCAATGGGCTGCTCGCTCTGAGAGGCGCGTGGGGTGCTGCACGCCCTCAGTACAGCCCTGGCCTCAATCTGAATCTGGCAGGACACTCCCTCCCCTGGCAACAGCCCGTGATGTCGTATAAACAGTCACACCGAGGACAAGGACTCGGCATGCTTACTCATCGAGGGCTTGTAAGGGAAAGGGGACGATAAAACTGAATGGCAAGGGTTTCCTCCTTGGAAACACTACACTGGGGTATGAATGTTCCTGATTTTTCATACATACACATGGGTCTGCCCTTCCTCACCGGAGTTCTTAAAGGTCTAAAGAGAGACTGCTTCTTTAAAAACACAAGTCACCAAAGGACATCTACCGTGGCGGCATGTTAACAGCTACTGAAAATATTTTCTGCTTCAAATTACTCTTCACTTTGCAAAAGAGTTCACTATCACAGACTCAGACTCAGCAGAGCTCAGGTCGTGTTCACTAAAATTCAAGTACACAGTGAGACCCCAATTTAACTGCTAGGTCTGGAGCAGCTGGTGTTAGTTCTGTCTTACTGCTGTGTGTATGCATGTCTAAGAATACAATGCACACAGAGTTACATGGGGATGGGGTATTACATTCACAAAGTTCTTTGAAAGTGATACGGAGTTAATTTCAAAATCATCTACACCAATTTGAATTTTGTCAACGTTATAGTCCACATTTACCAATTTCTTAACATGAAACTTATCCCTACAAACTAATAGCATTTCCTTTCCCATATTTTTAATGGTTTTTAATATATAAATAAAAGCCTGTGGCTAATTTATCTGAGTTGCTAATACAACTTAAGATAATATTCTGCAAGGGCACCTGGGTGGCTCAGTCGGTTAACTGTCCGACTTCAGCTCAGGTCATGATCTCACAGTTTGCGAGTTCAAACCCCACATTGGGCTCTGTGCTGATAGCTCAGAACCTAGAGACTGCTTCCCATTCTGTGTCTGCCTCTCCCCCATACCTTATGCTCCGCCTCTCTCTCCCTCTCAAAAATAAACATTAAAAAAAAAAAGTAACATTCTATGAAGAAAGTTGTTATGGGTGTAATTGTGTCCTGGAAAAAAAAAAAAAGAGATATGTTGCACCCCTAACCTTCAGGACCTCAGAAACTGATCTTATTTGCAGATAGGGTGAATTAAAATGAGGTTATTGGAGTGAGCTCTAATCCACGATAATGAGTAGCCTCATAAAAAGGAAAAAAACTGGAGACAGACACACACACACACCAGGAGAACACCACAAGAAGACCAGGGTTAATGCAGCCACAGGCCAAAGACCGCCAGAACCACCAGCTTCTGCATCTTGCAGAAGGCAAGGTAGGATTCTTACAGAGCCTGCAGAGAGCATAGCCCCGCTGACAGACACCTTGAGCCCAGACCAGACTTCTAGCCTTCAAAACTGTGATCTAGTAAATTTCTGTTGATTAGGCCATTCAGTTCATGTAACTTTGCTATGGCAACCCAAGAAGCTAATACAAAAATCAAATCCTAAGTCACTCTTTTAGCACTTCCTATGTGCAAGGCAGGGAACTAGGCGCTGGGAGACAAAATAAAAAGACATCCCCTCTTTTCAAATAGCTAGGAGTGAAATATATATGATGAACAAATGTTAGGAAAATACCATCGTCACCGGTCATCGGACAATGGGAATGTGAGACGCCTCAAGCGGCTCTTAAACACAAGAGGGACGAGGTCAGAACACTTTCTAAATGAGGACACCTGTGTTCCATTCCAAACTGTCATGCAGCCCGGAACTTTCTGGGTTCATACAAATAATCCAGATTTCATATGTTTAAATACCAAATAATGGCAATACAGCTGATTAAATAACTGTATTCTAAAAATACCACCACATGGAGAACAGGGAAAACTGGCGTGGCCAAGAGCTGACGGGTGGGGTGAGCATGTCCCCAGAGAGGCTGGCTCAAAGCCATGAGAGCAGGAGCTCTGAGGTAAAGTTTGCCGAGAGAGACCAGGCCTGAGGAAATGGCAGACGGATGCTCAGATGTACGGAAAAGGGCGTAAGGACAGCACGCAAAGACTCTGCTGGCACAGCCCTAGAGGAAGACGCTAGACAGGTAGTTTCAGGAAGGGGCATAACTCTAGAAGGGCCTGAGGGAGAAAAGCAAAGAAAGGACCGGGCTTGACCTTCAAGGGCTGAGATTTGGCACTGAGTCACCACCTCTGTAATCAATATTACAGGGCACTGTGGCCGGTACTGCCATCTCTTAGTTCATGCACTCTTTGCAACCAGGTCTTACTGTGCTTCCTTTAAAGGTAAGGAAACCTTTAAGACTGCAAAAGGCAGTCTTAGGGCAGTCGATACCTTCTGTAAGAGAAAGATGAAGAGCAGCAGCAGGAATGGTCTGCCACAGGGCAGGAAGCCTCCCACACACGCCCCAGGAACCCAGAACTCCGGAAAAAAGACACTGCCTCTGCTGGGATGGCCTCCAGGAGTCTCCAAGCACACCATCATGAAGCTGGCAAAAACACACCATCTGCCACTGCCCCCCACCCCCTCCACGAGTGATTACTCTCTAGTGATTTCGGGAAGAGTGCACAGAAGAATGGACCAACCGGCAGGGGCATCTATGTGTGGCCAGCTGATCCATAGGACTCCAGGTCCTCAAAACACACTCAAAATCACCCACAAGTGTATCAAAGAATAAGGCCCAGGCCCGTCCTCAGTCAGCTACAGCTCTAACAGGGTCCTGGATGTTCTCTGAGCAGTTTCGCTTCATCAAAAGCCCAGCAGGCCTTTGGTATCTTCCTCCTCCTACATCCCAATCCCCGGGCCCTTGCACACCACCGGACCCTCCAAAGAACCCAAGTCATCTCACCAGGAAAGGTCATCTAGAGTTCTCAGCACATTGCAGTTTTGAGGGTTATGATGTATCAGGGAGGGGCAACAATGCTGATGGCATGTAAGAGCAGCTAGTCCCTGTCAGGGCCTCCTCGCTCCTGCCTGGCCTCTAACTCCGGGTGATTCAAGCCTAGGAGCCTGGCCAGAACATGATGACAGACTCAGACAATGTCACAGTTGCCACCCGTACCTTCGAGTGCAACCACGACCCAAGGACTTCAGTCCTAGGGAAATAGCTGGCCCTACCCTCTTCCTCTTTACCCCAGTTCTTCTGAGGTGAATCACCGATGCACTGCAGATGGGCACTTAGGCTGCACAATACGTCCACTCGGTCTAAGAGGCCTCATGGCGCGTGCTGTCTTCACAGCTTCTGCCCAGCGCTCCTCACAGCCCCGAGGTTCTCACGTACCCACAGGAGGGGCCAGGGAGAACCAGAGGACTCTGGCCCCCACTAGCACCACTTTTGCCTCATTCGTATATGAATGCTCAGGATATTTATTTTCATTAAAAAAAAAAAAGAGGAACCTATTGCTTTGAAAAGTTTGAGGGGAGGAGCCAAGATAGCAGAGAGGAAGGGAGCTCTGTAAACTTCGTCTGCCCCATCTATCAAACTGGGAAGGACATTACTCTCATCTGCAAGAGCAGAAGGAGAAAATAGAGACTCCAGAAAGAAGACAACCACAAAGATGCCTGAGTGAGTGAGTGTGAACTAGGGAGATTGGAAAACGGGCCAGCCCCAGACAGGCAGGGGAGGTGGGAGGCCCAGCCCAACACAGGGCAAGCGCTCGGAGCCCGAGAGACAAATGGAAGAGAAAGAGAAACTGAACACGCTCATAGTACTGTCTCTAGAAAAGAGATGAAGAACGTTTAACCCCGCACAAAGAGAAAAACTCTCACTCCATATATAACTGCTGGGCAGCGCGAATCCCGAATCCGGGTGGCACAAGGAAAAAACCGCCCCCACCCCTGCGCGATCCAGCAGGGAGGTGGCGGCAGTGGGGACATGCACTTCGGCTTCGACTGTAGGAGCGGGAGCGCGCACCTCATCCACAGCACATCTCACCTCTGGCATTGGCCCTGAATCCTGAATCCCGGGTGCCAACAGGGAAAAAATAGCCCCCATCCCTGTGAGATCCCAGCAGGGAGTGGGCGGGGGAGGCGGTGGGCACGCATGCTTCCCTTGTGGCTGCGGGAGCGCGCACCTCATTTCTGGCAGCGCCCCTTGCCTCAGACAGCAGCAGCGCGAATCCAGGCCTGCGCCAGGAGAAACTGCTCCCTCCCCCTACGTGATCCCAGCTGGGAGTTGGCTGCCGCGTCTGTGGGGGGTGCACTACTCGTCCTGCAGTGCACCTCCCTTCTGGTGCGAAGAGAAATTCACCTTCTTCTCGAGTGCACATGGCACATTCTCCAAGGTAGATCACATACTGAGGCATAAAGCAGCCTTCCATAAGTATAAATGAATTGAGATCATACCATGTACACTTTCAGATCAAAATGCTATGAAACTTGAAATTAACCACAGGAAAAAGTCTGGAAAACCTCCAAAAATGTGGAGGTTAAAAGAATACCCTACTAAAGAATAATTGGGCTAATCAGGCAATTAGAGAAGAAATTTAAAAATATATGGAAACAAATGAAAACGAAAACACAATAATCCATAATCTCTGGGACATAGCAAAGGCACTCCTAAGAGGAAAGTATATTGCAATCCAGGCCTATTTCAACAAAGTAGAAAAAGCGCAAATTCAAAATCTAACAGTGCACCTACTGAAACTAGAAGGGGAGCAGCAAGAGTACCCCAAACCCAGCAGAGAAAAGAAATAAAGATCAGGGCAGAAGGAAACAATATAGAATCAAAAAAAACAGTCGAGCAGATCAATGAAACCAACAGTTGGTTCTTTGAAAAAATAAACAAAATTGGTAAACCTCTAGCCAGGCTCCTCAGAAAGAAAAGAAAGAACACCCAGATAGACAAAATCATGAATGAAAATGGATCTATTACAACCAATCCCTTAGAAATACAAGCAATCATTAAAGATTACTATGAAAAATTATATGCCAACAAGCTGGACAACCTAGAAGAAATGGACAAATTCCTAAATGCACATGCTACCAAAATTCAAACGGGGAGAGATAGAAAGCATGAATAGACCGATAACCAGTGAAGAAATTGAATCCATTATCAAAAATCTCCCAGAGAATAAGAGCCGAGGGCCAGATGGCTTCCCAGGGGAATTCTACCAGAAATTTAAAGCAGAGCTCATACC